>JABAYD010036088.1:0-15421 GCA_014822095.1 Diplotaxis tenuifolia
TTTCTCGCCATTTTCTGTACTTTAGATTTTGGCTTTCAAGGTACATACATAGCAAAGAAGCTACAAGAGAAGGATCAACGGAGTTGTACACAGCAAGCTTAGGGAATACGTTATTCACTAGTTGTTTCTGGGAACTTTTCTGTTCACTCGAGAGAGAAGAAGAAACATTCAGATACAATTTTCACCAGAAGAAGATGAATTTAGAAGGCAGAACAAAAGCTTAACCTGATCCAAGGTGGCAGCTAACTCGTGAATGCTCCTTGCAAGTTGCGTATATGAAACTGGCTGTGAAAGTCATTTCCAACATACACAAAACCGTATTAAACTACATCCAAGAACCAAGATACAATTTCCTCAAGCTATTCAAAGTTCTATTCCTCCTACTAACGACGTTCAAATCTATCCTCACAATCAAAAAATTGGCACACAATTATCAATGAAAAGATAAAAACGAGAGAGAGGGAAAGAGAAGCACAGCACCTTCTTTCTCTGTTTCTGCCTCTGAGGCATGATATTGGCCTTAACAGGATTCAGTGCAGCTTTGGCAACAGAGATAGTATCGCTCTGGATCTGCATCAAGGTCGCTCTCTTCGATTTCTTCTCTCCCAGAGTCGTCTTCGTAGACATTGGATGATTCATACTCGAAGCCGCCGATGCGGCTGCGGGGGACGGCTGAGACGGCGTGGACGATGCGGACGAAGAGGTGGATTTTGCAGGGACCGGGGTTGGATCTGCCGAGATCAGATCCATCAGCGTCTTACCAGACGATTCCTGTTAAAAAAAAGGAGGAAAATGGAATTAAGGTGATTTGGATTCGAATATTAGAGACGGTTGAGATCCGGAGATGCTTACCGCCATAGCTAGTGGCGGATCGGAGGAGGATTGATGGAGAGGTTTTCGATTGACGGGGGATGAAGAGAGATCGTGTGATGCGAAGAGTATTTCCGACTAGTTTCGAGTCGAGGGCGGAAGCGAAAATAAAAATAACGTTGGGAGTATTTTTGTAATTTAGAGTTTAAAAATGCAACGTCGTCGTTTGGTGTAAAATTCTAAACTTGCAAATTGTAATCCGGCTCTGGTTATTTCCGTCCAACACTTGCGGTTTTACGGTGGTTTGTTGGGCCTAAATATCTCTCAGGGACTAGCTTTGGGCCTAAACCATGTTAAGTTTGCCATGTTTATATTCTTAAATTGTTTATTGATCCCAACCGTTCAAGAGAATATTATATTGTGACGGTTACGATCAATTGTCTACTCTAAGCGCGATGCACTTGATTATAACCCGATATTTGAAATTCAAAAAAGTTGGAAAAGGAAGGCCCAATATAAGAATTAGGAAGAGCTTTGGTGGTCCGGTAACGCCTCATCATTCATCATCATCGACCTTTTACATCTTCCAACGGCTATATTCCTCTCCTCTCTCTCTCTCTCTCTAACTCCGATCTAGGTTTTCAAATTGTTTCTCTGCTTTGAAATTAATACGCTAAATCGAAGAGTTTATCAGATCGATCTTCTTCCAATTCATCATCAGTTCTTGAAAGCATTCGATAAATCTCCAGTTTCCAGGCAAGTATGTCAGAACCATTACTTCCCAGTCTTTCTTCCATTAAATTTGAAATCTGTAAAAATCGATTCTTCAAAGTTTGGGTTTCAATCGATTTCAAGCTAATTCCTCATTGATTGCTTCGGAATCCCAATGCTTTATTTCGTCAATTAGCTTATAGTGATGGGAATCGCTAACGTATCTCAAGTTCCCTCAGTGCTATTTATGGAAAGTTCATAACCAGGGTTTCCTTTTTTTTAATTTTTGAGCAGGAAGAAGCAGATTCGAAATGGCAAGTGTGAAAAAAGATCCGATTCTTCAAGTAGAGTCAACATGTGGATCTCTCCTCTACGAACTTCAGGTGTGTGATAAGATTAAAAAAAAAAAAGTCTTTGTCTTTCGTCTCATATTATGTTTTTTAATATTGAGATCTTGTTTTGTTTTGTTACTTTAAATCAGATTATTTGGGATGAAGTTGGAGAAACCGAGACTGATAGAGATAAGATGTTGCTTGAGCTTGAACGCGAATGCTTGGAAGTATACAGAAGAAAAGTTGACCAAGCTAATCGCTGTAGAGCTCAGCTAAGACAAGCTATAGCTGATGCTCAAGCACAACTAGCTGCCATCTGTTCTGCACTGGGAGAACGTCCTGTCCATATAAGACAGGTGAGTGTTTATATTGCCTTTGTTGAAGAAGCTTACTCCAAATTAACCTTCTTTTTTGTATGTGTTAAAGTCTGACCAAAGCGTTGGGAGCTTGAAACAAGAGCTTGGGATGATTCTTCCTGAACTTGAAGAGATGCAAAAGAAGCAGACCGAGAGGATAAACCAGTTCATGGTTGTCCTGGAAGAGATAGAGAATATCACTAATGAGATCAAAGGTCAGGTACATAATGTTCAATCGAAACCATTCATCGATGAGACTGACTTGTCTATGAGAAAGCTTGAAGAGTTACACTGCCATCTGCAAGCACTTCAGAAGGAGAAGGTGAAATTTCATTTGAACTTGGCCTCTTTGTTTTTTATGTTTGGTTATCTGTTTTATTTACTTTGTGTTGTTGTTGTTTCCCTCAGAGTGAACGAGTGGAGATGATTCGGAAGCATCTGTGTACTCTATATTCTCACTGTTCAGTACTTGGGATGGACTTCAATGAGGTTGTTAGCCAAGTGAATTCCACGTTAACTGATCCAGAGGGACCAAGAAGCTTAAGTGATCATACGATTAAGAACTTGGATGCTGCAGTTCAAAAGCTGAGGGAGGTTAAGATACAGAGAATGCAGAAGGTAAATGACATTGTTACTTTGGCGAATTATGTAAGACTTTTTTCTTTGCTCTTGTTGCTCATATAGTTGCTTATTGAACTGAAGCTTCAAGATCTAGCAACAACCATGTTGGAGCTCTGGAATTTGATGGATACACCCATAGAAGAGCAGCAAGAGTATCAGCATATCACCTGCAATATAGCTGCATCAGAACATGAAATAACTCAAGCCAATAGTCTCTCTGAAGACTTCATTAAACACGTAAGCTGTGGTGAACTTTTCACAGTTACATTTGTTATAACACTATGACCAAGCTAAGTCATTTGATGTACATGTCTGAGCCTTAACATGACGTCCGTTGTCATATACAGGTTGAAGCAGAGGTTGCTCGATTGGACGAGGTAAAGGCAAGCAAAATGAAAGAACTTGTTCTGAAGAAGAGATCAGAGCTAGAGGACATATGTAAGAAAACACACATGTTACCAGTGTCGGACAATGCTATAGATCAGACTATTGTGGCCATAGAATCTGGTATTGTGGATGCCGCATTGGTCCTGGAGCATCTTGAGCAACACATTTCTAAGATCAAAGAGGAAGCCTTAAGCAGAAAGGAGATACTTGAAAAAGTCGAGAAGTGGTTATCTGCTTGCGATGAAGAAAGTTGGCTTGAAGAATACAACAGGGTTAGAGTCTGAATCACAGCAACCTTTGTAATGTCAGAAAGCTTGTTATATTTTTCTGATATTTCCGGTTATTTTCCACTTAACAGGATGATAACCGTTACAATGCTGGACGAGGAGCTCATCTTACTCTCAAGCGTGCTGAGAAAGCTCGTAATCTTGTTAACAAACTTCCAGGTAAGTTACTCTTTGTTAATCAATATATAACAAATGCTTATGCTTTGAAAAGATTATGAAGGTATCATTATTCATTCAGGAATGGTTGAAGCACTAGCCTCGAAGACAATAGTTTGGGAACAAGAGAAGGGAATTGAATTTCTCTATGATGGTGTATGACTTCTTTATAAAATCTCTATTAGTTTCAGTTCACTTTGGTCTACTATGTCATCCTGACCATTTGTACTTCTCTTTTTCTATGTGTAGAGCCGTCTACTCTCCATGCTCGAGGAGTATAACTTACTCAGGCAGGAAAGAGAAGAAGAACACCGTCGCCAACGGGTAAGTACTTCTTTTTATTTCCATTAGATGCCAATATAATCTTCCTAATCTAACTCTATGTGATGCTACTGTTTTCTTCATGTTAAAAGGATCATAAGAAGCTCCAAGGACAGCTCATAGCAGAACAAGAGGCGCTTTACGGGTCAAAACCGAGCCCATCAAAGCCTCTTGGTGGTAAAAAGGCTCCAAGAATGTCAACCGGTGGTGCAGCAGCAACCAACCGAAGACTCTCCTTAGGAGCAGCGATGCATCAGACTCCTAAGCCTAACAAGAAAGCAGATCAGCGCCAGACAGATGGAGCTTTATCAAATGGTAACTAATAAACTGTAACTAATATAGAATCATAGTGTTGAGTAGTTTCTCTTAATTGAATATTTTGTCTACCTGCAGCAAGAAGAGGGCTTGATGTTGCTGGACTCTCCTCAAGGAAACAGTCAGTGAATCCATGTGAACAGCTACAATCTCCACTAGTTCGCAAACCATTCTCCCCACTTCCTACCACGGTGGTTGCATCAAAGGCCAACATAGCAACGCCGCAGCAACTTCTCCCAAACCCGAAGAGCAACGCAGTGAAGGAGATATCATCATTTGCGACTCCGGTCAAGAACAATATAAGGAACGTGGAAGAAGAGAAGATGTTGATGATGATCCAAACACCTAAGAATGTAGCAGCGATGATTCCTATCCCATCTACACCAGCAACAATCTCTGTGCCGATGCAAACTGCAGCAACACCACTCAACAACAACATCAATGCAAGATTGCTTCCAGAGAAGGCTGAAGTTGTTGAGTACTCTTTTGAGGAACGAAGACTCGCTTTCATGCTACAGTCTGAGTCTTTGATCCACGTCTGATTTCAAATCTGTCTTTATTTTTTTTTTGTGTAAACTCAAATTGATTGTTCTTTGCGTTGTTAAAAGGTCAATTATATGATTGGCTTTTTCTTTTTAAGTAAACGTTTTCACATGTGTATGGTTTCTTGGAGACTTTCAAAAAAGTTACAAAGTGGTGATCTAAACAAAGATATGAGTCGGATGGATCCTCATTTGCGGTCTAAGGCTGCTTCATTTGTTAATTTTATCGAACTATCAAGTATTACGATAAGCAACTCATCAAGGGATCTGCCATTTGATGAAAAGAATCTTCTCAAAAATTCATTTTAACCATTTGTCAAAGTATGTACTTAATTTCTACCCTAAAAGCTAAAAAGCTAAAGTGCATCGTTATCTTTGGGAACATACCACTGCAGGACAAGACCAGAGTTTTAGTAGCTGAGAGTTGGATTGAGTATAGTCAAAGTGGGTAGACTGCAAAAAGAAACAAGTAGATATTATAAAATGATAAAACAAAAAGACTGAAATCTTTTATTTCTCTATTTTAATACTATTCAAATCTCAAAAACCAAGTCCAACTGTATATAATTAAAAACTGTCCCCTACTCATTTTATTAAATTAATTTAGCTTTAGCTGTATCCCAAATTCCAAGACTGTTAAAGAGTGGCGTGTAACTCTTTTTGAAAATTTTCTAATTAACCCATTATTACACTTCTTTTGAATTTCTAGTTTCTCTCTCTCTCTCATTTTTTCCCCATTTTTAATTTATAATGACAAAATGTAATAATGTAATAAAATATCTTCTCCATTGATTTATTTATTTTATTTATTTATCTTTCCCATTTCCTTTCTCAAAACCCTAAATTTCTCACATCTGTAAAAGAAATGTCTCCATAAACTTAACCCAACCCATAGAAGAAAAAAACAGACAAAAAAAATTCCATTTCTTTTGTGCAGGTAATTAAGAATATTTTAGGAGAAATTCAAGTGAAATTAAGGTTCGGCCATGGAAGCTGTGATCTTTCTCTTCACTTAATTTCAACTTCATCTTTCTCTTCTTTATTTTTTTTGCTTTTCTGAATCTTAAGTTCTCTGGATCTCTTTTCTCTTTGTCTGTACTTTAAAGTCTTTGTCTCTTAGGAGCTTGAACCTGTCGTGGTCAGCAAGATTCAAGTGTTTTACTTCTCCTCTAACTGTCGGAATCTCTCTCTCCGTACAGAATCACCCCCATGGAGGAGAGAGAAGGAACCAGCAACATCATAACCAGTTTTGGTCTGAAACAACAACACGTAACTCCTCCTCCTACTACAGGTGGTGTCTACCAAATGGACCCACCACGGTCCGAAAACCCTAACCCTTTTCCGGTAGGACTCCCCAACGCCATCACCACCGCCGCATCTGCCTCCGCCTCCACCGTGGCGGCTAAAGCTACTGAGAATGCTGCTCCTCCTTTCAGCTTAACAATGCCGTTGGAGAATTCGTCTGCTGAGTTGGCGAAGAAGAAGAGAGGAAGACCGAGAAAGTATAACCCCGACGGCTCACTCGCCGTGACTCTCTCTCCGATGCCAATCTCCTCCTCTCTTCCGACAGGGTTTGGTTCTCAGAAACGAGGAAGAGGGCGTGGAAGAGGAAGAGGACGAGGACGAGGTCGCGGACTTTTGGAGCCGCCTAACATCAACAACAATAGTTGGGTCAAGAATCCTCAAATGTTCGAATTCCAGAACACTTCTCCTGGTAATGTCTATATCTCCTTAAGTTGTTTCTATTCTATTACATGAATCTTAGTAGTTTAGGTCTCTGTTAGAGTCAATACGCAGCGTTTAATGGATTTTATACCTTATGGATAAGCACTGTGATTAAGTTGCATAATGAAATTGTAACTTTTAAGTAGTGTAGTGCATAACATAATCCAGTTGCATAAGGGTTTTAACATTTATCTTGGGACTGTTTGCTGTTTTGGTTAAATTTTCAATTTTATACTTTAATTGTTATTTTTTTATTTGTTTGTTTACTTATTGCAGTTGTAGGAACTAAAGATGTTGTTAGTGCAAGTTTTACTCCTCATGTGCTCACTGTAAATGCTGGCGAGGTAATGTTCTTGATTATTCTCTTTACTTGTGTTTTTTTTTTTTACTGAATGTTCATAAGGAAAAAGATAATTTTCCGACCTTAATATGATGATGGTTAACCAAGATTTGTAACTCTTTTTTTCTTTGGTTGGCACAATGGTTGATACTAGGATGTGACTATGAAAATAATGACATTTTCTCAACAAGAAGGCTCTCTTGCTATATGCATTCTTTCAGCAAACGGTCCAATTTCAAATGTTACACTTCGCCAATCTACCACTTCTGGTGGTACTCTCACTTATGAGGTAAAAGATCTCTCTATCTCTTAGATTCATTTTAAATCTTTTCTTTTTTTTTTAACTAATAAATTAACAATTTGTGTTCGGTCAGGGTAATTTTGATATTCTATCTTTGACGGGTTCGTTTATACCAAGCGAGAGTGGAGGAAACCGAAGCAGAGCTGGAGGGATGAGTGTATCTCTTTCCGGACCAGACGGTCGTGTCTTTGGTGGTGGTCTCGCTGGTCTCTTTATTGCCGCTGGTCCTGTTCAGGTAACTCTTGATCCTTCTAATAGACTCTAGTTTTTTTCTAGTTTTAAAGCATTTTTACTATTTTTTTTTCAGGTAATGGTAGGGACTTTTGTTGCGGGAGGAGGTCAGGATGAATCACAGCAGCAGCAGATGAAGAAACAAAGAGGAGAAAGACTTGGAATCCCCATAACAACACAAGCGTCTAACATCTCATTTGGTGGTGGCTCAGGAGAAGATCCTAAGGCTAGATACGGGCTCAACAAGCCTGTTGTTGTTCAGCCACAACCCGTGTCCGCACCACCACATGTGTCCTTTTCGCATGAGCCAAGTACTAACGCGGCCCAAGGTTACTACAGAAACAACACTGCTGATCATATCAGGGATCTCTTCTCTTCTCTCCCGGGAGAGGACGACGAAGAAGGTGAAGATGATGAAGAATTTGGATCTGACAACGAGGTTCCAAGCTGATGATTGTTGAGTGAGTGAATCCGAATTCAGTTCCTGCTGCGTTTTGTTCTTTGGTGCCTTGAGATTCTTTAGAGTGTAACAGAGACATCTCACTCAAGAGTTAGGGTTTATTAGAGGATGTAATATCTTTAGGTTTCTTTCTTTGACTTGTTTTTACCCTAAGTGGTTGTTGTAGAATTGCAAAAACTTATGTGTGCTCTCTCTCTCTCATTCAGTTTTACTCTTTAATGACTTTCATTTTGACAATCAAGTGACTTTTAATGGTTTTTTTTAGAGAATCATATCTAGGTTATAGCTACCTAATTTATAAACATGTATTTTTCTCATAGCAAATGTTCTAATCGAGTGCTTGTCTGACTAGGGAATCATTAATGTTTTCTGCATAACGATTGATAATGCTACTGCCAATAGTTTTGGGTTGAGGAAATTTCAGAGTAGTTTTGCTTTAGGTTCTAATCAGGTTTTCGTGTTAGATAGAGAGTTTTTATACATGAGATGCAGTGCTCATATTATTAATCTGGTAGTTAAAGATGGAATGGCTGAAATAGATCAGATTGTAGTTGTTATCTGTAATGTTGTGTCCTATGTTAGATCACATTCTAACAAGTTGAGATCTTTTGAACTTAAAGTTGACTCCGGTAAAATTACAAGGGGAAGTCTTCCTTTGGATGTGAAGACAATGTGGAATTCAACTTATCTGATGTTGACAACAGCTCAAAAATACAAAGTGGCTTTTGATAAGATGGAGGCAGAAGACAAGCTCTACAATGATCATTTCGTTGAGTTTGAAAATGGATCATCAAGGGTCGGACCTCCTCAGGAAAGGGATTGGAGTGCTGTTGAGAAGTTATGTAGATTTCTTATCATCTTCTTCAACTCAACACGGGTGGTCTCGGCTTCAACTACACTCAGTTCACATAAGTGCTATGGAGAGATTGTCACCATTGCGACCAATCTAGTGTCACTCTCCAGCAGTCCTGATTCTGAGTTGGGTCCAAGGCGTCTGATATGCTCAAGAAGTTTGAGAAGTATTGGGATGGCATGAAGAATATTAACAAGATGTTAATTGTGGCTACTGTTTTCGCTCCCAGCAACAAGTTGGAGCTTGCCAAGATGTGTTTTGAAGAGCTATATGGGCTAAATACTATTGAGTATAAGGAGATGTATGACTCCTTGATTTGTGTCTTGAGGAGTTTGTTCAGCGAGTACAGTTCAAGCAGAAGCTCAACGAAATTGGGGTTAGAGAAAAGAAAGATGAGCTGGAAACATACCTCAAAGAGTCTGTCGAAAATCCTGACCTGATGATTGGAACCGAGTTTGATGTGCTCTCGTGGTGGAGAAAAAACTCAGCTAAGTATCATGTCTTGTCTTTGGTTGCTCGTGATGTCTTGGCTTTACAAGTCTTCTCAGTTGCTTCAGAGAGTGCGTTTAGTACATCTGGCCGGCTTCTCAAACCACACCGAAGCTCTCTAACCCATTACATGGTGGAGGTTTTAATGTGCACAGAGCAGTGGTTCAAGCAAAACATCAAGATGGAGTCAAGAGTTCTTTCAAATGCTCAGATACTAGCTGATCTTGAGGAAGTGGACAAACTTGAGAGAGGTAATATCATATACTTTCAATCTTCATTTCTTATCATATTAGTGTTCAATTTTATATTTAATTGTCGATTTTGAACTTTGTAATTGCAGAGTGTGGAGACAAAATTGTTCCAGAAGAAGACTGAGGCTTTGTTGATGCTTAAGAAGATCATGGCTATGTGAACACTTTGTTTCTTTGTTTCGGTTTGAAGTTTATGTTTTTTTTTGCACTTTGATCACTTTTTTATCGGCTTGAATGTTGGTTTTAAAGTTTAGACACAAATTTTCTTGTTTTGTTGTGTCTAAAACTTGTGTTTCACTTAGGTTCTAGTGTGTTTGAACTCATTTTGTTTTAATGAAAGCTTCGGTTGTTCGGTTTATTTTGGTATATTTCAGTTTTTTTGGTTATTTACGATTGAATTTAGTTGCTAATAACCGAAACCGAACCGGATCCAATGTGTTTTCGGTCTATAGCGGATTCAGATTGATTCATCCGAACCGACCCGAAACCGATTGGTTCCGAACCGAAACCATACCGAATTATGGAAAAAACTGAATGATACTTCTACACTATGAACCGAAAATCCGAACAACCGATTAAACCGAACCGAAACCGAACGGTGGACCGAACGCCCAGGACTAATTTGATGAACGAGCGATGATTTAACGTCTTTGATGCTGCTTCCAGGAGACCCACATTCGAGAGTATAAAGAATCTAAAGGCACCAAAGAACCCATTAATGAAAACAGTGGATAGGCGATTAGTTCAGCCGAACTGTACTAATAACTGAAATTATTTTGAAATGTTGTTGATCAGTTAGCCTTAATAACCGAACAAGAATCAAAAACCGAAAATCGCAGTTTGGTTCAGTTTTGTTAAAATATGCATGTATACACTCTAGACATTTTTGACATATGTATCCAAAATAAGTCACCTCATATTTGTTTTGTTATACAAGTGAATGGATAAATTTTGTAGGTTGCTTGTTAAGTACCAGAAGTTGATTAAGCTCGAATATGTTTAGTTTAGACAATGATGACTCGGATTAATTAACAGAAGTATCATTTTTGTAAACAATAGTAAAGTTGGATACTGACTTTAGTTGGCAAGAGTTTTGATATGATCTGTATAAATCAATCTGGTCTAAGAAATCATATCTTATTTTTCGGATTGATTCATCTGTTAACTTTGTTTTTTTATTGACATTGATTTTTTATGAACTAGAAAGATGCTTTTTTCCCTCTCTAACAAACCTTAATAAATTGCAGTTTCCGCCAACCAAGCTAAACTGCCTGTCCAAATTTTTGCGATTCACAACAGATAATGTATTTTTATATCTGTCTCGTCCATTTCTTTTGTTGGTTGTGTAAGAGCTTAAGCCTAATCTGATTTTATTTTATTTTAGAACACTATGGCTCTACTTTATTCACACAAATCCTCTTTGAATCGGATCAGGAAATAAATGATTTGCTTTCTGACTTGATTCTATGTGTTGGCCTGATATGCTTTAATCTTAGTTTCGATACATACAAATTTAGGCAATTTGATTTTCTTACATCAAACATATTTTGTTCAGCTGGCCATCTTTATTTTTTAATTAACTTTGGAGTATGTTGGAACTATGAAAATCTCTAAACTAATTTTCAAAATAAAATACAATCCACTGATGATTTTTTTTTTTCAAATATTCAAATGAAATTCAAACATGATTTTGTATCCATGTGGCCATAGATATTTATTAGAGTGGGATTAAATTGAACCTTAATCAATTAGTTCTTTAAAGTCCGTCTACCACTAAAATCATATCTACCCATATTTGGTTAATTTTTATCTACTTAATAATTACCCTTATCATGTCATCGATAGGAAGTTTTCCACTCCAGATGTAGTGAGAATTGTAAATTTCTTCTAACTTTGTTACATTGCAACTTTTTCTCTTTTAACAATCATACATTTTAACTTGAAATTTCTTCAATTTAAAACATTTTTTTTGAAATCGCTGTCTTCAAAAATATATTGATAGTATTATTTAATTTTTATTGGTTAACAATACTTTTAAAATAATCAATTATTGGTTTAAAATGATTGAAAATTGTTATTTTCAAATACACTTATATTTTTTTATTTTCTTGAAATATGTGAAAAAACAAAAAAAATTACTAATTTGAAAAAAAATGAGTATGGATTAAAAAATGTGAGAATTACGTTTATGTTTAGTCACTCTAATATTAACTTGTTGATTCCCATTCATAGTTTTTTATAGACCATTTGATAAGTACAAAAAACAAAACTCTGATTAGTGCAAGAGATAATCACTCATTCACTCTTAATATTCTCTTGTTTCCATTGGGTATTAACTTTATGAATAAATTCTTCAACTCGTCTTCGAAGCATACACTCCACTTCACTCTCATTCTCTACCTCCAAGCTCTCTCTCTTCCCCATTCCCCCTTTCTCGTCCTTCTCTAAATATTCCGAACCGGGTTTCAACCCAGAAGATAACACATTCAAACCGGATTCAGAAGTTAACGAGGAGCGAACCGACTTAGAAATCATTTCGGGTTTTTGTAAACCAGGATTTAACGGGAGAGTAGACCCAGAGATTAACTCGGATTTCTCAAAATTCGGTTTGGGAGAGAGAACCGGTCCACCAGATACTAACACGGGTTTGGAAGAGAGAACTGATTCAGATATCAACACCGGTTTCTTCAAACCGGTCTTTGAGTTGTGAGTCGTCAAATCAGATAACAATGCGGATTTCGAAGAGAGAACCGATTCAGGTATCAATAAGGATTCCTTCGAACCGGGACTTGATTTACTTTCAGAACCCGGTTTAGAGTTTCCCATGAGGATTAAGATGATGATCACGTTACAGAAGAGAAACATGAATAAAGAATTGGAAGTGGTTTTGTTGACGAACTCCAAGGTAGAATCTATCATCATCATTTGCAGTGAGAAAAAAAAGAGAGAGAGAGAGAGTAGAAAGAGAGGAAGAAGATGAAGAAAAGTTGTTGTTTGTGCGACAGAGATGGCTTTGAGAGACATTTAAATAGAAGATGATACTTCTTAGACAAGTAGATGAAGTTGACAACGACTGCTGAATAAAGTAGTTGAAACTTTAGTTGTGAAATGACTAATTTAAAACAAGTGATTAATAATATTACTCCTTGCCAGCTAAGTTCTACAATATAACTAAAAAGTCCTCCTAACATCTAATAAGTTTTTTAAAGACACATGGGTCTTTGTTAATTCAAGTAATCAAATACTACATTTTTCAATAATCAAACTTGGACTCCCAAAACCTTTCAAATGACACACAGTGTTTCCCATTGTATAAGGATGATTGTGTGGATTAGATTCCTTTACGTGGAAGCATCCTTAGTGCTTCCCATCAATGATTAGCCCAGTTTTTGTGATTATATCTTCTTAAACTCAATCCAACTTCTCATGGATTGTTGTTATTTAACCAATCTTCAACAACCGTTGCATCCCTTCCACTAAAGTTTGAATTTGGAAATTTGGACCAATGGGATTAATGTTTTTGCCATGAAGGTTGTAAGTTAAAATTGTCTCCAATCTCCATTATTATAAAATCAGCAAAAGAATGCTACTAGTGGAAATCACCACTTAGACGTTTCACCCAATTGACTTATATCACCTAACGTTCTCACACATTTTTGTCCTTTTTCTTCTTCTTGTGCTCCTCAAAATATACTAATAGATCAAAGAACAAATTGTATTACTACAGTTTATAACCAACCTCTCTTTATGCACCACCGTTTCTAAGAAATCAGAAGATTAAAATAAAGAGTTTCAAAGTACTTTGGGTTATTCTATATATATAAAACCATAAACATAAAGGTAGCAACATTCAAATAAATCCACACACACACACATCTCCCAAGTGCTAAAATGTTATTTAAACCATTATCAAAGAAAAGCAAAACCACGAAATAGATTCACAACCCCTAAGTGAATCTTTCCCACTTTAAACCGTGACATTAGCACTGGACGCCTCCATCAAACCGTTACGAATCTGGTCGCTGATATCCCTCACGTGTCCCGGACCGTGAGGCAGAAACACGGTTGTGTTCTTAGAAGAGCTTCCAAGGTCTCTCATGGTGTCAAAGTACTGTGTGATCATGATCAAGTCCATGATGTCTTTGGATGATGTGCCTTCTACTTTGCTAGAGAAGTTCATTATGTTCTCTCTCAATCCGTCTGTGATTGCTTGCCTCTGTCTAGCAACACCCACACCGCCTAAGTACTTGGCCTCGGCCTCTGCTTCGGCCCTCTTCACTTGGAGAATCTTCTCTGCTTCTCCTTTGTAAACACTCGCAAGCTGGAGCCTTTGTGCTGCATTGGTTTTGAGACACAAATAAGAAACAGAATCATCATTGAAGTGCAAAAGTTTAACACTTCCCCATGAGGTAATGAAAGCAACTAACCAATCAAAACAAAACTATTGACAAAAACATATCAATAATGTCCTATAACCTCAAAAAGTTAGCTAATTTACCTGCATTGATTTCATTCATGGCCTTGCGCACAGAAGGATCAGGGATGATGTCAACCATAAGAATGTGCTCAATGCTGTATCCATAAGCCCCCATCACCTGTAGAAACAATTACAATCATGATTCTTGAACTTTACAGAACTTGCCACTATTAGTTCCTATTATATAGCCTCAGATAATGTTATAAGTCTTCTCTTTGCAATCCAAACACATCCACACATAATAACAGTTTACAAGTTCATGAGAAACATGTTACTCCCTCTATTTCAATTTAATCTAAATTTTAGGAAAAAAATTGTTTCAAAAAGATAAAAATTTTACTTATTAAATGTAAAAATTCTAAAACATTCATATATATATATACCTTCTCGAGTTCTTCAAGAACAGACTTGGCTACTTCTCCCTTCTGCTCAAAAAGAGCGTCAAGAGTCATCATTGGAACCAAAGCTCTAACCACTATGATTCACAAACACACGAGAAACTAAGAGTCAAAGAGATCATAAAAGAGAAACCAACCAAAAGAAGTTGTTACCATCAAAAACATAAGCTTGGATCTGCTCTCTAGGGTTTTGAAGCTCGTAAAAAGCATCATCAGCGTTAGTTTTCACCACACGGTACTGAATCGAGCAAATCAGCTGCACAAACACATTATCCTACAACACACAAACAAAAACAGTATAAAAACCTAATTCAAACATCATCCAATTATAAAACAACGACAAGATCCCTTTTGTGATCGAATCAACACCTTGGTTTTGGTCTCGATTTTGACCTCGAGAGAGTTGATCCTGGTGGAGAGAACTCCGGCGAGCCACTGACCAGCAAGAGGGTTGAAGAAGTGGCAGCCAGGCTCGGCTATGTGCTCGAACCGTCCCCAACGCTCGACGACGCCGACGCTCGCTTGGTCGATGCAACCTCCGACGATGCAATTCGTATTCCCCATCTTGATCAAGTTTCAAGCTTTAGACCGGTTCTCGTGTTTATACGATTCGCTTTTCTTTTTTTTTTTTTTCTGGGGTCAAGTGTTTATTTGTTTATTGTTATATCGTGGCCCTTCTTGTTACGGAGGATCGACGTTCTTTTGTGGCTGTTGGATCAAGCGGTTGCGGAAATAATGGATGGTTAAGATCGCTGACTGATTTATTAGATATAAGAGGGTCCACGTCACCATTATCGAAGATATTTCGATGTCTGAGTGGGAAAATAAGAAGATTAATCAATTTTTTTGACGAGTCGGCCTAAAACGAAAGATATCAATCCTTTTGAGTTTTGACCAAGTACTAGTATACTGTTGTTTACTTTTCTTTTTAGTTGAGATGGGATTTAAACTTCAATAGTATGATATAAAAAGCATCATTATCCATCAACTTCTCTTTTTTATTCATCTGACTTTCATTTCTGAACATTCGAAAAATCGTTATATTAGACCTAACAAAA
>JABAYD010036128.1:0-20408 GCA_014822095.1 Diplotaxis tenuifolia
TGACACCAAGTGATGTCAAACCAGTGGGATACAAATGGGTCTTTGTGAGGAAAAGAAATGAGAAAGGAGAAGTAGTTAGATATAAAGCACGGCTTGTTGCACAAGGATTCTCACAGAGACAATGAATAAACTATGAGTAGACTTACTCCCAATGGTGAATGCAACTACATTCCGATTTCTAATTAGTCTGGCCATAAAAGAGAATTTGGATTTATGCCTACTGGATGTAGTAACAACACACTATATGGTCCACTGGATAATGAGATTTACATGAAAGTTCCAGAGGGTATTAAGCTCAAAGATAAGAATGGTTCTCGTGAACAGCATTGTATAAAACTGAACAAATCCTTGTATGGGTTGAAACAATTAGGTCGAATGTGGTACAATAAACTAAGTGAGTACCTAGTGAAAGAGAGCTATAAGAATGATCCAAAAATTCCATGTATTTTTATCAAAAAATTCAAAAATAAGGGTTTAGTAATCATAGCAGTATACGTGGATGACTTGAATATTATAGGAACCTCTGGAAAGATCTCCCAAATAGCTGAATATCTCAAGAAAGAATTTGAGATGAAAGACTTAGGATAAACAAAGTTTTGCTTGGGATTACTGCTTGAATACATAAACAATGGAATCCTTGTGCATCAATAGGCATATACAGAAAATGTACACAAGAAGTTCAATATAAATCAGGCTCACTCATTGTCAAGCCCAATGGTCGTACGGTCTCTTAGCCCAGAGACGGACCAGTTCGGACCAAAGAAGAAGGATGAGGAAGTCCTTGGTCCGGAAATGCCATACCTAAGTGCCATTGGAGCTTTAATGTATCTGGCTAGCCACACTAGACGCCAGGAACCAAAGATCTCGGTTTGTTCTTTACCAATCAATCTAAAGAAATCTTGGTTGATTATGCTGATGCATGATATCTATCTGATCCACATAATGCTAGATCTCAGACCAGATATGTCTTTACTCATGGTGGAACTGCAGTTTGTTGGCGGTCTATGAAACATACCTTTGTTGCCACATCGTCCAACCATGCAGAGATCGTAGCAATGCGTGAGGCTAGCCGTGAGCTTGTTTGGTTGAGGTATATGACAAACCATATCCGTGTAGATAGTGGTTTGGCCGTGGGAAGAGACGAATCAACAATCATTTATGAGGAAAACGCAGCATGTATAGCTCAACTCAAAGATTGATACATCAAAGGAGATTCGACGAAGCATATATTGCCTAAGTTCTTCTTCACCCACAATATGCAAAAGGCTAAAGAATTTCAAGTGGTTCAAGTACGGTCCAGTGAAAATTCAGCCGACCTTTTCGCCAAGTCTCTACCTTCAGTGATGCATTCATAAGGGGGAGTAATGTGTGTTGTACTCTTTCCTTTATCATGGTTTTGTCATAATTGGGTTTTCTTGGTAAAGATTTTAATGAGGCAATATTAAGCATGTTACAAACCTTGAATGATTATGGCATCCAAGTGGGAGTGTTATAATCCTTATAGTGGATGGCCAATAACCAAAGATTAGATCATAGGCCCATCCGATCCAATAGACACAGGCGGCCAAGGCTTGTTTATCCTTTTCCTTGTATTGTTTGTTTTCCTAATCCTAGTTGGTTTGTGATTTGGATACTATCCTTTTCTATGTCTTGCAACCTTTTATATCTAAAAAGAGCTTATGATCAATAATAATACACATCAATTCCTCTATTCTCTCATTAGTTTACAACAATTGTTAAATTTCTGAAAATAATGTGAAATGCTCTATTTATTTATTTCAATTTTTCATGGAAAAATTGCATAAAAAACCATTAAGATGGCTGTCACTTACACTTTAAATTTTTAGAATATTTTACAAACACATTAAACCTTCAAAGTGACACTTATATTAAAAAAAAACCTTTAACCTGGATTACTTGTACTAGTTAGAGTTATATGTTCTTACTAATATGGATTATATGTTCTGGAGACTTCCAAAGAATTATGACTTTAGCTCATTTCCGTAGATTATATGGTATATTTGGAAAAATAAAAAAAATAGTAAAATTTACACAAATAAGGATAGAAATCCACAGGAAATTTTATGAATGGGAAGTGGAAAGTGAGGTTTGGGCAAAAGCACAACTTACAGTCCGTAACATGGACATTCAGACGATGGACCTAGGGACTGGACAGTATCTTAACAGTCTCGAGTATGTTTTATTGATGGTTCTTGGAAGGCAGAAGACAAAAGACAAATTCTCTGGACATGGGTGGTTCTGCAGAAGAAATAAGACAACAGAGAAGATGATGGGAGTCAGGAATCTCCAAAGAATCTTATCCGCTTTACATGCAGAATGTGAAGCTTTATATGGGGTATGGAGTGCTTGAAAATTCTCAACTATTCAGACGTAGTTTTCGCAAACATAATGTTCTCAGTTGGTAACGATGGATTCCTCACACGAAGAATGGCCAGCCTTTACTGCACACATGGAGGAGTTTAGACACTGTACGACTTTCTTTCCTACATTTACGATTCAACATATCCTGAGTGCACTTAATCTAATGGCAGACAAGCTGGCACGTGATATTCGTTGTTCCTCTCATGCTACGGTTTATGTCGACTCTATGGCTCCGGTTTGGCTCTCCGATTCGGCAGTGCATACATCATAGTTAAGTTTTTTAAGGTTGTCAAAAAAAATCTGAATTACTTGTACATCAAGCTAAAATGGTAACCGGTACTGCTCAGATATGTCGGTTTCTTTTTTCCTGAAATTTTTTAAAATTGTTTTATTCGTAAAATAAAGAAAAATACAGAAAATATAAAAAAAATAACAAAATCATTAATAATTCAATAATCATAAAAATTCACCAAATGTCTTAAAATTATTTAATTAATAGAAAAAAAAACAGAAAATATAAATATTCATTAAATTCAAAAAAAATTATAAAAAGAAATGCAATGGTTGAATGTGCAATGGTTAAATGTGCCAATAAAAAAAAATACTTAATCTGCTATTTATGTTTCCAAAAAAATATCATTTATCCTGCCATCTTTATTTCTTTTCTTTTTTTGACATCAAACGGCTGATCTATTACTCAAACTTGAGGTCCAGACCGGAATAGAAAAACCAACAAACATAAGGTCATGATAGAAAGACCTAGCAGTCTTAGCTAAAGAGTCAGAGACTCCATTACATGCTTGTGATGTGAGTGTCAACCAACACAGCTAAGTGGCGATCGATACTCTTGATACTCTGTCGATCACAACCATCGTCGATCTTCATGCAAACTCATCTTCCCTGGATCTGAAACTAAAAGAACACAACTAGAAAAATAATAATTTGTTTTTTATGAATAGTAACTCTGTTACAATGACGTTGCTTCAGTGACGCTACAGTGTCGATCGACGGGAATGCACAGTGTCGATCGCTGCTATAGTGCCTATGCTACAGTAACTATATTGTTCACGTTTTTTTTACCTGAAATAAATAAAAATCGAAAAACTAGTAGTAAATGAAATTAAAACCAAATTTTAAACAAACCTAACAGTGGGTTGCCTCCCACTCAACTTTTTTTTCTAGTCATTAGCTTGACCTCTGGAGATGTTTGATTCAGTCCGGATGAGTATGAGAATTTGCTCCAAACCAAGTTTCAGTGTCTAATCTTTGAAGCTTTATCCTTCTTGTGTGAAAGCCTCCTCTATAGACTCTTCTCCTTTGTTTATCATCTCAGCAATAAGAAGTGCTCTTAGCTTTGTAAGAGGCTGTGAGAAGCATTTGCTGCGCACTCTGTACTTCCTGACACCATCTGAGAAGTGAGGAATGAACTGAGGATCTCCCTTGATCCTTTTTCTCTTCTTAAAATTACCCTTCTTATTTCCCCCAGACGTGTGATCGCATGGTGGTGCCTCCATCACCATACTTCAAATTCATCTGCTTTGATACGCGTTCAGCGTCGATCGATGGTGTCTCATCAATGTCGATCGACGGTATATGATAAGTGTCGATCGATGCTAGCAGAGCTTTGTCGATTGATGTTGCTTCTGTTGACCCTTTGGCGACTCCACATCTATATCTCAATCCATTATCAGGTAGAATAGGAGATTCAGCTTCAGTCACTGACATGAGACCATAAGTTTCATAGGATCATGTATCCTCTTCACCTTTTTGCGAATCCCAGCAGCTTCTACAGGTGTCGATCATTGAGATTTAGTAGTTGTCGATCGATGATGGAGATCTTGTATCGATCGATCTCATCATTTAGGTGTCGATCGATGCAAAATTTTGACGAAGTCTTCAGATCTTTTCTCATAGTGTTCCCTTCATCACCAAGCTTCTGTTCAAACCAATTTCTGATTCAAGAAGTTTTCTAGAGTGACATCTCTATCCAAATGTTCAAGCTTTTTTCCCTCTTCTAACTCCAATAATTCTTTGTCTACATCTGAGGTAAGATCACAGCATGATTCATTTGTGCTTTCCTGTATCGAGTCTGCAATGTCTGGAGGACAACCCAAACTTTCAGGAATAGGAGTCAATCGGGAACATAGGTTTATATCGATCGATGCCAAAATGTTACTATCGATCGTTTCTAAGAGTGTAGCGTCGATCGATGGTGAGGTCATACTGTCGATCGATGGTGAGGTCATACTGTCGATCGATTTTGTGGTCGAGTCTCCAGTACCAGCTTCCTCTACTCTGGTCAATTCTCCGGATACATGATATTCATCTTTCTCATAAACACTTGGAATGAATTGTTGGACCATCTCCGTCTCCCAACAAGTGCCAGTCGATAATGATTTGTTCGTATCAATCGATTTTGAAAATCGAGTGTTGATCGATTCTAGAAACGTTATGTCGACCCTTTCTAAAGACGTAATGTCGATCGTTTTGAAGGACATGTTGTTCGATGCTGAGCTTGTGTCACTAAATTCAGCTTCTTCTACTATGCTCAGCTCTCCAGACCCATGTTGCTCATTACACACTGCTATATCGTACTCGGGAAACTCGCTTGGAACCTCGTCTTCTCTATTTCTTCCCCATATTCCATAGATTAGGTAGTTGATCCATTTTTCTGGAGCTAATGCGGCTTCATCGAGAAATTTGTCAAGGAAGTCAATTTTAATGTCCTCCCAACATGTTAAGGATCTTAGCTGCAACTGACTGAACCAACTAAAAGCATGTCCGGATAAGGAATAAGGGAAAATCTTGCAGATAGTGTGGTCTACATATACTTCATTCTGATCGCTTACTATCTTCTCAAGTTCCTTGATATGATCTCTGGGATCTTCATGAGGAAGACCTCAGAAAGCATTCTCATTCCCCCCATTATACCACTGGCGGTTCACAACCAAGTAATCCATCTTAGCAACATAAATCACATAAGGGATTACAGCACCCTCTGCATTAAGCAATTGTCATGTGTTGTTGTGAGGGCGTCCTTCTTGGTCTCTTTACATTCCATTCTCATCGACCTCAAGTTTGAGCACTTCAACCTTCTCTTCTTCTACGCAAATGGTGTCTGTCGAGACTTAATAGTGTTCGGATGAACAGTATCAATTGACAGGAGAAGAACAGTGTCGAT
Source organism: Diplotaxis tenuifolia (assembly GCA_014822095.1). Taxonomy (NCBI): domain Eukaryota; kingdom Viridiplantae; phylum Streptophyta; class Magnoliopsida; order Brassicales; family Brassicaceae; genus Diplotaxis; species Diplotaxis tenuifolia. The sequence goes on from JABAYD010036128.1 coordinate 5,564, forward strand.
CGATGACGGGTGAACAATATTGTTCGATGGAACGATCGTGGTATCGATCGATGTCGAAGGCTTATCACCAGTATTAGTTTTTTATTCATCATCATCTACCACATATCTAGTTATCTTGATTTATTTATTTTCTGGAGCGTCAAAGAGAAATTTGTTGAAAAAGATTTGCAAGATATAATTCCATGTTTTAAGGGACTCTGGTAGCAACTCTTTGAACCAACGTCTTGCTTCTCCAGCAAGAGTGTAGGGAAATATTTTTCAGAAGTGGTAGTCTTCTGGGACTTCATTAAAGATAGACTCAATTTTTTCTTCAAACATTTTGATATGTGCTATTGGTTGCTCATCAAGATAGCCATGAAAGGGACTCTGACTCACAAAGAGGGATATACATAATGACCTCAAACTAGTAGCATTGAAAAGATTACTCAAAGATTACTCCAAGATCTATCTTGTGTCAAAAGATTACTCAAAGCTCTATCTTGTGTCAAAAGATGGGCTAATTCTAACGGTGTTAAGGCCTCCATCCATAGCTAAACGTGTGGCACGTTTGTGCATCTCTGCACTCAATAAACTCCAAAAGACACCAACATCACCATATTTCTCCATAACGTACATGAACCTGTAAATACTCTAAATAGACTCCAAAACATAATAATTATATCTTAAAACATTTATATACCATGGCTAAAGGGTCAAATCCATGGTATATCATTGCGCAAACCCATTAACTGGCTATTTCCCATATTATCGTTCAGTACCCATCCACATCCACTAAACTGAGCAACAGCAGTCCATGAGCCATCCACCATACATATATTTCCCAGACTTATGATCTGGCTTTCCGCATTTTTGTTTCCTGGAGGTGGGGGTAAGATTTTCTCATCAGCTTGAAACCACGCTTGACACTCACTCTCCACATAACAGACTAACTCCAAAGGATCTCTATCTATTCCCTTGAACAAATTATCATTTCGGGCCTTCCAGATATACTAAATTAGCCAGGGTTAGGGGTTCCTGTCTAGTTTTGGTTCCAAAATGTCATTCTTCCTCCAGAAGAGGTAATCAAAATTCTCATATGTGCTCTGTAGGGGAAATAAAGTAGAACTTGTGGGTGTAGATAATAAGGCCCAATTTTGCAACGCCGGTGGACACTAGAAAATCGCATGAGTAATTGTTTCCTCAGGAGCCTCACATCGTGGACAGTGATTATCACATCTCATATGTCTATAGTTTAGTGTACTTGTAACAACCATATTTTCTGTTGCTACTTGCCACATAAGATGGCATATCTTTTGAGGTGCTTTAATACAAGGTTCACAAACCTCAGTCTCCTCCTCCTTCATCAGTATATTTTGTGCAACCCAATAGTAAGATTTGACTATATACTGTCCATTCCTCGTATAGCTCCAGCAATATGTATCTCGACGGTGTGTTGAACTTATGGTCATACTCCTTATGAGAGGTATGTCGGAAGCAGCTACATAGTTTTCCAGGCGATCCATGTCTCAAGTCTTAGTTTCTTGATTAATGAGACACTCACCCTCATGTTCAGATACATCCCCGGTGTAGAAGGGGTTGCTGGTCTCGCTGGTATAGTATGAATCCAAGAATCCTCCCATACTTTCACCTCGTAGCCGAAATGTATTTTATTTCTTCCTCCCGACAGGAGTAATTCTCTTGCCGCCGATATACTAGTCCACACATATGATGGGCTGCTGACATTCTTAAACGGTAATAGCGCCCTCGCAAGACCCGAGCAACCAATGAGTCTGGAAACTGTATCAATCTCCATAATTGTTTTTCTAACAGCGCCAGGTTGAACTCATGAAGCATTCGGAATCCAATACCTCATTCCTCTCTAGATAAACATTGTTTATTCCATGTTGAGCAGTGTATATCACGTTTCGGAGGGTTCAAGCTCCACCAAAACTGTGCAATAGCACTAGCTAGATTATCACATATCTCCAACGGGAGCAGGAAGCAAGACATTACATATGTTGGTAGAACTAGCAGTATGAGCTTTATCATAACTTCCTTTCCACATTTGGACAGCCACCTTCCTGTCCATCCGTTTACTCTATTTCGTAACTTGTCCTTAAGAAAGGCAAAAACCTTACATTTGGATCCTCTGATATCCTCTGGTATCCCTAAGTATGTTCTCATCCCTCCTTCATTCTGGATCCCAAGTGTGTCATTGATCTCTTGCATGACATCATGTCTGATCTCTTACCAAAAGTAAGGAGGATTTGTCAAAGTTAATGCATTGACCTGAAGCTTGACCATATTTTCTGACCACTTTCATTACTTGTTCACATTCATGGGGCTCCGCCTTACAAAAGAACATGCTATCATCAGCAAAGAAAAGGTGAGATACCGAAGGATACGCACGCGTAATGTGCATCCCTGTTATCTTCCCTTGATTCTCTGTGTGATTTAGAAGGCTAACGAGCGCTTCCGTGAATAGAATAAAATTGAAAGGGGACAGAGGATCTCCCTGCCTCAGACCTCTTCCAGGGACAATGTTCCCTCTTGGTTGGCCATTCATAATGACCTTATACTTGATTGATGTTACACAACTCATTATCCAGGTAATCCAGATCTCTGAAAATCCAATCTTTCTCATAGTAGCTTCAATGAATGACCAATATATCCTATCATATGTCTTACTCATGTCTGCTTTTATGGTCATCTTCTTGTTGCGTTCACTCTGTTTAGTTCTCAAGGCATAGAACAATTCTTGTGCAATCATAATGTTATCAAAGATCTGTCTCCCATCAACAGAAGATATAAAAATTCATTAAAAATTAAAAGAAATCATAAAAGTCACTAAAAATTCACAAAACTCAAAAATACAGAAAAGTACTTAAATTAATTTATTAATAAAATAAATATAAAAATTTATGAAAAATTTAAAACAAATCACTAAAGTCAATAAAATTCACAAAAAATAAAAACAAATCACAAACATATTCCAAATTATTTTACAAATAAATTAATAATAACATAAAATATTAAAAATCAGAAAAACCTTAAAAATTAAAAAAAACAGAACAGTTAAAAAAATCAAGAATAAAATTAGATATGGTTTTATGAAAGCGACTAAGGAATAGAGTGCATTGAGTGCTATAAAATGGTAACCCTCAAACTATAATTATTATCCATTCTTCCCTTTAACATTTCCGAACCCTTTTTCAAAATCTGTAAATAAAAAAATACAAAAAGAAAATATTTAATTTATCATAACTGCAATGGTTAAATATGCAAATAGAAAAAAAAAATATTTAATCTGCTATCCATATTTCCAAACAAATATCATTTATCATGCCATTTTTATTTTAAAACAGTACCAAAAGGTAATTCAATAATAATATAGATGTCAAACCATGTGGTCAAGTTCCAATAACAAGCAGAAACATATTCAATTAAAAAAACAATAAACATAGAAAATCACCCCAAATCTTGTAACTTATCGGAATAAAAGCGTATACATCTTATGAATTAGCCGATTTAATGTCCAGTTAGGTTTAAAAAAATTGGTTAGTGGTGCAGCATGCCTACATCTGATCGATCAAATCGATTTCAATGTTACGTAGAACCATATTTTCTGAAAAAATTAATTGGCAATTACATAATAAAATGCGTGTGCAGCAAACAAGAAGCATATGTAAGATGTTGGAAAATGGAATTAACTACGTCCATCTCTTTCAAAAAGTTAAATGTTTTAGTTTGTTTACGCGTATTAAGAAAACATATGAAATTTTGGTTTTCAATTCATCATTTTTGTAGTCAACAATTTCCTATATTTTTTTAATCAATAAAATTTTAGTAAACATAATTAAATTTTTTTGAAAAATACAATTTATCATTAATTATTATATTAAAAATATAAACAAAATATATTTTTGAAACAATACCTTTACTAAAAAATAGATCTTATTAAACAGATGGAGTACTAAGCAAACAATTTTTTCATGGAAGTGTCACGTGAGAAGAAGGGGGGGGGGAGGACATGTTAGTGCCGAGGAATGTGGGGCTCGACAGCTTCCTCCAAACAAAATATCAAACGTCAAACACATTAAATATTGAAGAAAAAAAACTTAATATGGTAAATCTATGTAACAACAATTTTGTTATATACTAATAGTATTTAGTACATCACTGAAGTATCACGTGAGAAGGGGGGGGGGAGGCCATGTTAGTGCCGACGAATGTGGGGCTCGACAGCTTCCTCCAAACAAAATATCAAACGTCAAACACATTATACATTGAAGAAAAAAAAACTTAATCTATGTAACAACAATTTTGCTAAATAATAATAGTATTTAATAACATCAATAAGAAATAATGTGGAGGGAATATTGGGGCTCCCATGCAGCATCTACGTGCCACGACAAATGCTACCCGTTGAATTGAACGCCCTCTTCCTCTGTCATTCTCTCTATCAAACATTTTGTAATTATTATTTTTTTACATGGAACAGTTATTCTATTACTACAATCAAGATCATACTATAATCAGATCATACTATAATCAGATCATAATAGAACAACCAACAAACACCAAATCACGATTAAAATATCGAACAGCCCTAACTAAAAAATCAGAGACTCCGTTCTATGTTCTAGGAACATAAAATATTTTGAAGTTTGGAAAGCAAATCTACAGTGTCATGCGTTTTTCGAGCTCCATTGAGAAGCTTGGCCATTCATGAGGATTCCTCAGCAATCAGTCCCAAAACTCTGGCATAGCGAATGTTGAAGCATGTTTTCCATTGCCCACTGCAGTGCTTCCAACTCTGAGTGCAAAGCAGACTCCACTCTATTGAAATTGCGCAATCCCATCAGCTGGTTATTTCCAAAACTATCGTTCCAAACCCAGCCGCACCCACTAAACTGATATGTGGAGGTCCATGAACCATCCACCATGCATATGTTTCCCAAGCTTATGACCTGGCTTTCCTCATTCGTTAGTCTTATGGTTGGCGGGATAATCTGCTCATTGGCTTTGAACCATGCTCGACACTCACTCTCAACGTAGCAGGCTAACTCCAATGGATCTCTGTCAATACCCCTGAACAGCTTGCCATTACGAGCTTTCCAAATATACCAGATTAACCAAGGATATGGGTCTTTGTCCAGTTCTGGTTCCAGTATGCCATACTTCCTCCAGAAAAGATAGTTCATATTTGTGTAAGCGCTCTGTATGGGAAACAAGGTTGGGCTAGTAGGCGTCGATGATAATGCCCAAACTTGTAGTGCTGGTGGACACTGGAAGATTGCATGAGTAATTGTTTCTTCTGGTTCTCCGCAACGTGGGCAGTGGTTATCACACCTCATATGTCTATGGTTCAAGGTGCTTGTAACATCAACATGACCTGTTAATAATTGCCACATAAGATGGCAGATCTTTTGAGGTGCCTTAACCTTCCAGGCGTGTGCTTGCAGTTTTGTTATGCTAGGTTCAGAAACTTCAGTCTCCTCCTCCTTCATTAAAACATTTCTGGATACCCAGTATCCGGATTTGACTGTGTACTGTCCATTCCTTGTATAGCTCCAGCAGTATGTGTCTCGGCAATGTGTTGAACTTATGGACATACTCCTTATGAGAGGTATGTCAGCGGCATCTACATAGTTCTTTAGCCATCCGATGTCCAATGTCTTAGTTTGCTGATCGATGAGATCACTTACTCTCAAGCTGGGGTGCAAAACTGGTGCATATTAGAGATGCGGATCTCGCTGGAATTATAGGGATCCAGGGATCCTCCCACACTTTCACCTCATAGCCCAAGTGTATCTTATGGCGAACTCCCAACAAGAGTAATTCTCGTGACGCTGATATGATATTCCACACGTAGGAAGGGCCGTTGATAGTAAGCTTACATAAAGGCGATCTCATCCTATACTATATGCCTCTAAGTACCCGAGTAACCAAAGAGTTTATAATCCTGAAACCAATCCCCCCCCCTCCTCTCTAAATAAGCATAGTTTATCCCATGTTGACCAGTGTATATCCTTTTTGGTGGGTTTGAACTTCACCAGAACTGTGCAATGACACTAGCTAGGTTTTCAAAAATCTCCAGCGAAAGCAGGAAAGACATTACATATGTTGAGAGGGCGAGCAGAATGAACTTGATCATAACTTCGTTGCCACCTTTTGATAGCCACTTACCGGTCCAACCATTTATTTTATTCCTTATCTTATCCTTGAGAAAAGCAAAGAGCTTGCATTTGGATCCACTGATGTCCTCTGTAATTCCCAAATAAGTTCCCATCCCTCCCTCATTCTGAATCCCAAGTGTGTCTTTAATCTCTTGTCTGACATCCTGGTTGATTATCTTACCAAAGGGTAAAGAGGATTTTTCAAAATTGATGCATTGACCTGAGGCTTTTCCATATTTCCTGACCACTTTCATTACTTCTTAAAAAGAAGGACACGCACGCGTGATGCGCATCCGCGTTACCTTCCCTTGATTCTCTGCATGATTCAGAAGGCTAACGAGCGCTTCCGTGCATAGAATAAAAATGAAAGGGGACAGAGGATCTCCCTGCCGCAGACCTCTCTCCGGAACAATATTACCCCTTGGGTTGGCCATTCATAAGAACCTTGTAGTTGACTGATGTCACACATTGCATTATCCAAGTAATCCAGTTTTCTGAAAATCCCATCTTCGTTATGGTAGCCTCGATGAATGAACACTCCATCCTATCATATGCCTTGCTCATATATGTCTTGATTGCCATCCTCTTGTTCCGTCCACTGGGTTTAGTTCTCAAGGCATGGAACATTTCCTGAGCTATCATGATACTGTCAGAGATCTGTCTCCTAGCAACAAAGGCTGATTGGGTTTCAGAAATCCTATCAGGTATAATCTTTTTCAATCTTTGGCATAAGACCTTGGTGATGATCTTGTAACTAACATTACAAAGACTAATGGGACGTAGCTGACTCATCTGATCCGACTTATCTACTTTGGGAATAAGACATATGTTGGTATCATTGAGCCCAATAGGAATCGTGCCTTCGAACAGGAATTGATTAACCATAAGAGTCAAATCATCCTTTATAATATTCCAAAACTTCTGGTAGAATAGCGAAGTCATCCCATATGGCCCTGGTGCTTTTTCTGGATGCATCGCAAAGAGTGCCAATTTGATCTCTCATTCAGTAATCGGGGTTGTGAGAGCATCATTGTTCGCTGCTGTAATTTTCGTAGCCACCTGAGATAAGGCTTCCTATATGTCTTATGGGCTTGATGATTGGAAAATGTGTCTAAAGTAACTTGTGGCAATGGCAACAAATCATTCGTCATCTTGAACAACGTTCCCATCAGCGTCTAGTAATTGTGTAATTATGTTCTTTGCTCTTCTCTGCTTTGTAAGGGCATGGGAGAATTTTGTGTTTCTATCTCCATCGCGCAAACAAAAAACTCTACACTTTTGCTTCTAGAACATCTCCTCTGCCTTAAGAGCATCAGAGAGTTCTGTTAGATCTGCCGCAATCTCCTTAGTTGTGGCGTCGTCATTGGAAGATAAAAGGTCTACTTTCTCCTTTAGCTCCTCCACAGTCTTTTCAGAGTTCATATTATGTTGTCATTTCCAGTCCCTCAAAGCTTTTCGACAGCTCACAATATGCTCCATAATACTTGCATCAGGTGGAAGATCTGGTGATTTCCACCCCTCAAGTATGACTTGTCTAAGCTCCTCATTATCCAGCCATCTCTTATTATATTTGATTTTTTTTATTTCCTCGGTAGCTTCCTGAGAATGTCAGCTAAGATCGGACGATGATCTAATCGCCGTAATCTCATGTACTTCTTCTTAGAATGTGGAAACTTCTCATGCCATTCTTCATTTCCTACAGCTCTATCTAGCCGACATCTGACTGTAACTCTCTCATCTCTCTTTCCTGCCCATGATAACATGTTTCCTGTGAAAGGAAAGTCCAGCATACCACAATCGCTGAGCATTTGCCGGAAAGGTAAGAATGAACTGTTTGTGCGAACTCTACCACCTTCCTTTTCTTCATGACAAGTAATCTCATTGAAATCACTTATCATAAATCATGGTTCAGTTCTTGTTGTTGAGAAACATGTAAGACGTTCCCAAACTAGTTCCCTAAGTTCAAGTACATGATCCCCATAAACAAACGTCATATAGACTTTTATTCCACCAATGACTGTCTCAATGTAAATCATTCGGTTATTTGAAAATAAATCATTAACTTGAAACTCCTCCATAAAAAATAAAGCTAATCCTCCGCTGAGACCAAGTGGCTCAACGATAAACAAACGATCAAATCCTAGGTCGACCTGAATGTCTTGCAACATCAGCCTCCTATTCTTCGTCTCAGAAAGAAACACAAGTCCTGGGCGATGCCTGTGACACATCTCCGTAAGGCGTCGAACTGTGAGGTTGTTCCCTATCCCTCGACAGTTCTAACTGATTGTCCTCATTGATGAGGGTGGGATGGGTTATTGGAGCCCATGAACCACCTTCCTTGCTTGTGTGACCATGTCTTCCCGTGGTGTGAGACTGAGAGTGGCGAGCTTTATCTTTCTTCTCGTGCTTCTTGTGCGCAGACACCAAAGTGGCCCTAAGCCGTGGGGATCCTTGACGAATGAGCAGCGGTTTGATCCCCAAGGAGGGATCTTTTTTGCTGTTGTTTCTTGAGCTCTTGGAGTCCTTGTTAGCATGCTTGTGCGACGAGATCTTGGATGCGATCACCAATGGCTGTGCCTGTTCCTACATGTCCATTAACTCTTCCCCCAATAGATCATCATCTCCAGCAATCATATCAGTATCATCCATTGTTTGGACTTCCATTTCAGCAAGAGCCTCAATCATGTTATCGTCACCATTGTCAAAAGAAAGAGATCGTTCAACGCTTCTGTTACGTACGGTCACATTATCAACCATCTCCAAATTTGGTAAAGCTGGTGAGACAATAGCACTAGCAAGCCTTTTAGTCTTTCTTTCCTGTGTGAGATGTGTTTCCTGGTCTGGTTCCATTTGCACACCACCGTACCGATCAAGAGCATGAGCATGAGCATGTTAATAAGCATGAACATGAGATGCCCCATTATGAGATGCGTTTCCTGGTCGGGTTTCCTCCTTTTGTTGGAGGTATCAAGAGCATGAACATGTTCATAAGAAACACGAGATGCCCCATGGCCGTAACCTGCTTGCGGTGCATCTTTGGTCCTGTACTTGGATGATGATTTCTCTTTCCAGACCTGGTTTTATGGACGTGCATAGGGGGCTCTCGCACCTGACGTGAGGACTTAAGGCTCTGAGTTCGCGCAATCCTATCCGAGTGGGATGCAGGCCGAGAGAGATCTATTGAAACCCGCATTGGATACCCCACAGATGAGCGAAAGTGATCGTTATGACCAACATAAACACGCTGATCCAAACTCTTGTCAATTTGATATGGTTCCCGTTAAAACTTACCAGCATTTGCATCACTTTCATGTAGCCGACGCGAGCCCTCCCTACTCAGATTTGCTCTCTCCCTTATCACCGGCTGGTCACTGTTACGATGATCTCAGGCTTGCGGAGGAGCCACATAAGCGAAGACATCCATATTCCGTTGTTCTTGCTCCCTTATCATCGGTTGGTGATGACTGTTACGATACCTTTGAGCATGAGGGGGAGCCACAGGAGCAAGGGCATCCCGACTCGGCTGTTCTTTCTCCCTCAGAATCGGCTGGTAGCGACCACCAGTACCTCTGATATGGTGAGCCTGACCATTCGGAGGAACCACACGATCGAAGACAGTAGAACGATCAGCCCGATATGAGATTCTCGACATCAGGTTAGTGGTAGGACAATAATCCATTTCATGGGAGAAAAGACCACAAGTAGTACAATTTTTGAAGAGCTTCTCATACTTAATCTCAATCGTGACCTCATCACCTTCATACTTCACTTGTCTATGAAACCGCAAAGGTCTCCGTGTATCCACATCAATCAGTATTCTCCCCTCCGTCAACTCCATGGTGTCTATGTGACCAATTCTTCTTTCAATATTCTTTAAATTGTCCTTAGTCCACAGGTGAATTGGAAAGCCAAAGAGTTGTACCCAAAATGGTATTATCCACGGATAGTCATCGTGGACTATGGGCTCCCAACGAACCAACGAACATACAAAAGTTGAAGTGAAAAGGCCTCTTTTGCATCACAGCATTGATCATCCTCAGATGAAAAGTTAATAAGAAACTTACCATTCCAAAGATCATTTGCTATGATTCGATCTGATACAACCCATTGTATAGGCATCGTTTGTAGAAGCTTCTCAACGCTCTATTTCTTTGGGTTTAGAATCTTCCCGATTAGTGTCTTGCGGTGATCTTTGATAACAAAAGAGTCGTCATGATCTAGTAGTTTGATCGGACCATCATCCTCCTCGTAAAGAATGCATTTTTCCTTAACATCCGTGTTAGAAGAAGATCCATACCGTGAGGATACCATACTTAAGATATGTTAACGGATCCGAGAGGAACAATCGCACACCACAAAACACCCAAACGCCGAGATCAAAACAGCGAGAACCGAGTGGTAACAGAGCAAGGACTCTGTTGTGATGATCTAAACATTATAGTATGGCCACCGAGCAACGACTCCCGACCAATAAAACAGAGCAGCCGTGAGAACGAAAAACTAGAGCAAAAACTCAGTATCTGCAACGTCAAAGGACATAGCTGATCAGGACATTACACATCCTATCATCCCATAGTTTTGTAGGGAAGACGCAACGGAGGGGAGAGATCGTGAAGCCGGTAGAACAACAAGCCACAAGGAGTATGCGATAGTCTCCCTTGTAGTGAAGGCCGTGATAAGTCGGAGCCGTCCTCAGAGTGCAGCGCCGTCGGAGAAAGTCTTCCTCAAAGTCGCCATCGAAATCGCCCTTGTGCGGCTACATTTTGTAATTAATGATTCACTATTTAAGTTAACTACACTAATATTGGTTTGTTTGCTGTTATATGCTGTTACAATGTCTATTCCTTTTTATAGAAGACAATCTTGTTCCTTTTTGGCTTACTGTAAAGGCTAGCTAATTATCTAACTAGTATCAATGAACACCCTTCAACTCCTTTTTTATTGGCATAACAAGTTCAAATCTTGTTACCAGATATTTTTTTTTATTTTTGTCACACTGTAAAAATAGAATTATAGCAGAAAAAAAAAAGAAGAAAAGGAAATTCCGAAGCAAATGCTAATTAACAAAACTAGGTACTTGAAACTAAGACAACGTTAGTTGATCCATTGCTAAAGGAAAATTTCTTATTATTTTTATGCATATGGTCATATCTTTTTTTTTCGACGAACACTTTTATAAACGTCAAAAAATTTCATATTTTCTGTTGTCATTTCCATCCACCACTCTATTGTTTTCTGTTGTTGTATCTTAGAATTTTAAATATCATATACCGTTATATATATAAGTCACTATTATATTTTAATACTATAATTAATATGAAGACAAAAAAGTTAGACTATTCACAACAAGGAATGCTGAATCTTTAAAAAAAAAAAAATTAATAATTAGTAGGTTTCATGAACCGTTAAGAATTTTATCTTTAAAATCCTTATCTAAGAATCAATTCTTACACTATTCGCGGATCACACTGTCCACGTAGCGGCCCGCGAATAATCATTTTTTTTTAAAGAAAAAATCTGAAATATCCCTATATAATTTGAAATGCCCTTCTTTTTTTTTCTAAGGATTCTCTCTAAAAATTCCTTGTGGCGGATGCTCTTAAAAGTATATCTTTTAATGTATTCGTGGCGTTTTGAGTCTGTGGCCGCCCGCTGCTGGTGTCGCGAGCTGAAATGCCCTTTAACTTCTCAGATACTTTCTCACTACAAATAACAACTCTCTTTTTTTCCTTTACAGCAGAAAACAAATCTTTATTCCACTCATTTTTTTAAATATTTTATTGGTCCATATTTTCTTCGTACGTGGGCCTAGCTATCATACGCTAAAAATCTTTTTGGTTTTCACATGGCAAGATTACTAGCTTGTCTTCTATGTTCAATATTTTAGTAGTCCATTTGACTCTTTTCATCATTAGGTATCAAACTATAGTTCTCGTCAGTGCCAGCTCTGAATATTTTCAGGCTGCAATCAATTTTTAAAAATAAGGCCTATTACCGCGACAGAGAATCGAACCCACATGTACAGGTTGGTCCATATTTTCTTCGTACGTCGCTTAGCTATCATACGCTAAATTTTTTTTTGGTTTTGACATGATAAGATTACTAGCTTGACTTGTATGTTCAATATTTTATTAGTCCATATATGACTATTTTCATCATTGGGTATCAAACTATAGTTCTCGTCAAAACAGTGCTGGCACTGAATATTTTCAGACTGCAAGCAATTTTGAAACACAAGGCTAAATCTTTTTTGGTACGTACGCGTCGCTATCATACGCTAAATCTTTTTTGGTTTTGACATGACAAGATTACTAGCTTGACTTCTATGTTCAATATTTTAGTAGTCCATATATGACTAATTTCATCATTGGGTATTAAACTATAGTTCTCGTCAAAACAGTGCCGACCATGAATATTTTCAGGCTGCAAGCAATTTTAAAACACAAGGCCTATTTCTGTGACAGAGAATCGAACCCACTACCTGCAACTCTACATTTTTTTAGTTAACCACTAGGCTACTAAGAGTTTTTGTAAATGTTCTGGCCAATATATTATTAACACAAAAAGGTAGGAATCGTATGCTTCCTTTGCTTCTCCCCAGAGCCGCTAATGCCTCAGAATATGGTGTGAAGAGACGACTCTTTTCACTAGTGAGATACATTCAAATTTTTAGCATTTTTATCAAATTTGTTCTCATCATAAACAAATCGGGTGAAGAGATTAACAAGTATTCAAAATATCTGTAAATATTTCCATTTTTGGATATTTGGTAGAAGTGGGCACAAAGCAAATTGAAAAACAAAAATTTCAGTTTTCATACATATTTAATTAGTGAAACTATTTTTTCCACAAATTTTAAAATTAGTTAAAAATTAAAAAGACAAAACCAATTAGAAGTTTTAGTTTTCATACATTTAAAACTCTGCATTTAATCTTTTTATGAGTAGTAATGTGAATATAATTTATTAAATCATAACCTAAAATAATAATTATAATAGACTTATACATTTAAAAATCTGCATTTAATCTAGACATGTATGTATATATCTGTCGAAGAGAAACGGATATCCGGATCTTAAAATTTTGGATATTCGGTAGAAGTGGGCACATAGCATTCCAGCTTGCAACACTAGATATTTACAGACATGTAAATATTTCTAGACATGTAAATATTTCTCAATACGTAGAAGTGAGCACAGAGCAAATACATTAAACTTTTTATCATTTTTTATTTGTTTCATATTTTACGAATATCTAATTTTTTAATTTGGTATACTCCGTAAAATATGAATATTCAAGAAACCGAATATCCAAAAATGGAAATATTTACAGATATTTCGAATACATGTTAATCTCTCACCCAATTGTTTTTTTAATAAAAATAATATAGAAAATTGATACAAAAATGCTCTTAAAATATATTTTACATATAATTCAAAATAAAAAAATTAGTGAAACTATATGTTCCACAAATTTTAAATTTAGTTAAAAATTAAAAAGACAAAATAATTAAGAAGTTTGAGTTTTCATATATATTTTATTTTCCTTTCTTAATTTAATAATTTATAAGTAGTAATGTAAATATAATTTATTAAATCATAAACTAAAATAATAATTATTATAGATTTATACATTTAAAATTCTGCATTTAATCTAGACATTTATGTATATATATGTTGGAGTGCTTCACTAGCTCGACAATAATCTATGTACCAAGAACACTGAACACACGGGCGGACAGTCTTGCATGGAGTGCCAGAAAACAACCGTCTTTCGTTGTTCACATGGATACAGAGCTTCCGGTTTGGTTCGCAGAGTCGATATGAGTCTGTTTGTTTGATGTCAAAAAAATGTATATATATGTTGGAAAGAAGCGGATATATGCATCTTAAAATTTTATTATTTGTGATTTGCTTAGTTTTTATAGGATAATGATTTTTACTATTTGCTTTGATACAAAAATTTATGGATATCCAAATTTGTCGAAGACAGTCATAAAGAATACATATCAAATAAAATTGAACAAATAAAATGACCAGTCCTAAATTGATAAGTATACTTGAGTTATAGGTCTTTTATTTTAATTAGGTTAGAATAGATGTATATAACTTTTGAGATATTTTAAAAGGAAAATTTGAAGCTTTTCTAGTTATAAATATATTAACTGTTGTTGTTCAATGAAAGAAATATGTGTTTGTATACTTGGATTTAATAGTTTTTGGTTGTCAACATTTTTTGTTTCTCTCATATATTCAACGAAGTCAATCAATCTAAAACTTTTCATTTTCATTAATTTTATAATAAAAATAACTATATCAATACTATTAAAACTAAAGGACTTTTTTGAGGTGCCATTGAAGTTTTGAAGTATTCACCATCTTCTGTGACTGAAATATTTTTAATCTATGCTTTCGGTTAAATAGATATATTATTGATAAACCTTTTAATCCAGCTACAATTTATTTTAAAAGTTCATTTTCCTACGGGACTATCTAATTTAAAAAACCCATGGTAATTATTTTTAATAAATTAAATTACGTTTTAATTTTATAAATATAACAATTAATATATATATATATATATATATATATATTGATATAAATATATACATTCTTTCAAATTTTGTAGGTTTGCGACGGACAATGCTTTGAAACAAAGCGTTGGGGATATCATCAGGGCAAATTTTT
>JABAYD010036153.1:0-12765 GCA_014822095.1 Diplotaxis tenuifolia
GTGTGGTTAATTCACTTGTTTAGCGAGCTAACCAAAGCAGTAGAAGGAATAAACCAAGATCAGTTAATCATTGAGATAATTGGTTTTGTGAAGTTGAGGTTCAGTTGTAGTTTTCTGTTTTGGTGATGTTTAAATTGTTTGTTCTACCATTGCTTTGATTGTAATACATTTGACATTGGAGATTGAACCAAAATCCGGTTGTTCCAAATCATAACCATTTTTAAACCGTTGGTTTTCTATTACAGTAACAGTACTACACTACTGTGTTCTGTACTATCAAAACTCAAAAGCAACGATTCTGTTTGGGATCGGAAATGACTGGCTCAGCTTGCACAACTTATTGCCACGTATGATAACTCTGACCAATCAAACACCATCCTTCAAATCCTTTATCGTTTTTTTTCTTCTTCAAGAAACGCTCATAACCATAAACTCACTCTCTATTGTTTTCTTCTTAAATACATTTATTCAATCTTCGGTAGCTTAAGAAACAGTTTGCAGACAACATAAAGTCTTTTGTCTTTTTCTCCTCTCTGTCACATTGATTTGTGAAGAAGAAGAGTGGCAGAGAAAGCTATGGCGGAGATGATGATGATGAAGACTTCAGTAACTTCAAAACTCACTATTCCTCCTTCTTCCTCTTCGTCTTGTAAGAAGAGAGTGAAGCAAATCTCTGTCGCACTTCCAACAACAACCTCAATCTCTCTGTTATCTGTCTTCTCATCTCCTCCTCCCGAAGCCAAAGCTGCTGTCTCCATTTCCAAGGACCAAATTGTCTCCTCTCTCGATGAAGTAATCTCACTTTAACTTAGTTTTAAATTCCCTCTTTCAAAACCCTTTTGCTGACGAGTTCTTTGTCTGAACAGGTGGAGAAAACAATCAACCAAGTTCAAGAAACTGGTTCAAGTGTCATCGATGCAACACAACGTGTTTTCCAAGTAGTAGGAGACGCTCTCAAGCCAGCCTTAGACACTGCTTTGCCCATAGCAAAGCAAGCCGGTGAAGAAGCTTTAAAACTCGCCTCTCCTGCTTTATCAGAGGCTTCAAAGAAAGCTCAAGAAGCAATGCAAAGCTCTGGTTTTGATGCAGAGAACGCTGCAAAGGTCAGATGTTTTCTATCATTAGAAACTCAGCAACTCTTAGATTCTGGAGGACATGAATATAACTCGTGGTTTTGTGTGTGTGTGTGTGTTTTGTTGGGATGTAGACAGTAACAGATGTGGCGCAACAGACAACACAAGTTATTGAAGATGCTAAGCCTATTGCTTCATCAACTATGGAGACGATATCTTCAGCTGATCCTAGTGTCGTTGTTGTTGCTGCTGGTGCTGCTTTTATTGCTTATCTTCTCCTCCCTCCTGTTTGGTCTGCAATATCTTTTAACTTCCGTGGTTACAAAGGTAAAAAAGTCTAAAAAACTTTATACATATATCATCTTGAAAATAACATCATAAGTGTTTTTTTTTTGTTGTCAAAAGACTTGGTACATAAAATATTTCTGCATATTTACATACTTGTTTAACTCTACTCTTCTCTTTTATACTTGTGTAGTGTAATTTTGGTTTATGTGAATTCAATAAGTACTAAGGCCTCACATGTTTACAAACCGCACTGCACCTCACTGCAGTTAACAATAGGACGAGCATGAAACAACTTTTAAAATGTGTGTAATTAGGTTCATATAGTTAAAATGTGTGCAATTAGGACGAGCAATGAAAGATTATGTGGAACTGTTACTATATGACACTTCTGGTGTGTAAATAGATCATTTACCCAAAACTCTACATATAATTATATATCTATATGTTTTTGTTACTATTAGGACCGCACGTTATTCCGAAGTTGTTTCGTATATTGCCTGATCCTAAGTTGTGCACTTGCCGTCTTTGTTTAGTGGTTAAAATCTGAGTAGATCATATTTTGTGATGAAAATGGAGTAATGAATATGATTGACTTTTTGTTAATTTGTTATTGGTGATTTGTCAAGTTAGCAAAAGGTTGAGTTTTACACTATGACTTGTGGTTTATGTTTTAAGGTGATCTCACACCGGCTCAAACACTTGATCTTCTCTGCTCCAAGAACTACTTAATGGTGGATATAAGATCAGAGAAAGAGAAGGAAAAAGCTGGGATTCCTCGTCTTCCTTCAAACGCTAAGAACAGTATGATCGCCATCCCGTAAGTCTTTATGTGTTTTCATTACAAGAAACAACCAAAAAGAAACAAGAACTCATGTTTCTTCTTATGATTATCAGATTAGAGGAACTACCAAACAAAGTAAAAGGAATCGTGACGAACTCAAAACGTGTTGAAGCAGAGATAGCAGCGTTAAAGATATCTTACCTCAAGAGAGTCAAAAAAGGCTCTAATATCATCATCATGGACTCGTGAGTGTGTATTTGTATTTGCTCTTTTAGTGTAATCCTTTTTGGTTTCATTTGGTCTTTGTTTGTGGTTTGTAGGTACTCGGATTCAGCTAAAATAGTGGCGAAAACGTTAAAGGTTCTCGGGTTTAAGAACTGTTGGATTGTGACAGATGGATTCTCTGGTGGGAGAGGATGGTTGCAGAGCCGGTTAGGTACTGATTCTTACAACTTCTCGTTCGCACAGGTGTTGTCTCCGTCGAGGATTATCCCTGCAGCTTCTAGGTTCGGTACTAGATCAGGAACCAAGTTCCTTCCTAGCTCCGACTGAAAACAAGAGAATGTATCATCCATTAGCTAAAGAAGTGTTGTTTTATATTAATATTATTATATTTCATCAACTTTGAGAGATCTTTTGATAAGATTTTCGAATTATTATGTCTTTTACATGATGATCAGAAGTGGTACACTTCAGGAAAATAAACCCAGTTGAAAAAACCTTAAAATCACATTTGAAAGAAAGAAAATGATCAAATAAACAGAGATGATTGGGGCCGGGTCAGCACTAGCCTAGTGACTAAGTGGCACCCAAGGCACCGGGGTTCGATTCTACGTGACAAAAAAAAAAAAAAAAAAACAGAGATGATTGGGCCTATAGTGTAGATAAGGAAGTTTTGGGATAAAATTTTAAGTTTAGGATATAGATCAGGACCGTGGTTGTAAATTTGATTATGGGCTATATCTGGTGGTAGGTCTGTCTGTAGCTCAGCTTTGTCAATTGCCACAATGGCATTATCTTTTTGCCGAATATCCATATTAGAAAGTGGTCTAATATTTTAGGAGTTTAAAATATTTTGGTAGCCTGGTAGGTCAGTCTGTGGTTAAGTGTTTTTTAGTGCAACAAATTGATTAACCTACCTGCTAATTAAATATGCTTTGCAACAAGGAATCTACATAAATTTTCTTAACAACTTGTATAAAGAAAATTGTTGTCTAATAAAACAAAAAAAAGCCAAATATGTTAACAGATGAATCAAAATCTTAAACACCTAAAACTCAACTGTTTAACATAATACATGCTGATAGTGTGTTTAGACTAAGATCAGTAGATATGTATTAATTAGTAGATAAGATGTATGATCAAAAGTGAAAAGAAGTAAAGGGTGTCCAGATAATTCAACTACAGAATGAACATAGCCTGAACCAACACAAAGATACATCAATTCATTGAAATCTTTTATCAAAAAATGTTTTGCTTTCCTTTTCATGTATCATCAACTTTGAGAAATCTTTTAACACTCTCTCAACAACATCTTAACTTCTAGTATATATATAGACTGAAATCAACAAAAAAAAATGCAAAACAACATCATTAAATAACCATTAGAATATTAGAATATACCTAAAAATTTTTTTGTTACAAATATTGGTCTCAAAAAAAAATGATCAAAATAAGTTTAAATGTTTTATATAAATAAATAAATCTACATTTATATCCTTTGGGTTAATTAATCCTAATTTTTTTTTGTTTAGAATTGAAAAGTAGAATTTTAGGGATAGTATTTCAATTTTTTAAAAATTTAAAAACTTAAAATTTCAAAATAAAAATGCTATTTTGATCATTTCAGTTTTAAAAACTATTTTAAAAACTTTGAAAAAAATATGATAAATAAAATAACAAATAACAAGTACAGTAGATGATAATCAGATGTGAAAAGAGCAAAAAAAAAGAAAACTAACAGATCAGGTTAGATCAACACGTAACAATGCGCGCTTTTTTTAATTACGTGGAGAATTAACTTTCCTACTCCACTGGCAGCACTCTCTTCATATTCATTTTTTTTGTCCAGTTCTGTATATGTTTTTGTTTCTTCTTCTCTCCAACTTAGGAGGACAAAAAAAAATGGCGTACAAATCCCTAGACTCCATCACCAGGTCTGATATCGAAGCCCTAGGGATCTCCGGCGATGTATCGTATAAGCTCCTCCGAGATCTCGACGATATCACCCGTAATCACGGCTCCGCCACGGAGAGGTGGATTGAGATTTCTCGACGGATCCTTCACCCTAATCTCCCTTTCTCTTTTCACCAGATGATGTATTACGGCTGCTACAAGGATTTCGGACCCGACCCGCCCGCTTGGTTACCCGACCCGTATGTGATCAGTGGATTATCATTATTTTATTTATGTTGATATGCTTTGTATTAATTCTTTTGCTGCTTTTTGTATATATATAGGAAGGTTGCTTCCTTAACTAACGTTGGCGGTTTGCTAGAAAGGCGTGGGAGAGACTTCTTAGGTGATAAGTACAAGAATCCTATCTCGAGTTTCTCAAAGTTTCAAGAATTCTCAGTATCTAATCCTGAGGTAAGTAACTGTATTATCACTGTGGTCTAGTGGTATGCGGGCTTTGGTTTGCTAATTAAACGGGTTCGAAAGCACCCCGCTACACTCCATCATGTGGCCATGTAGCTGCTACTCAATTTGAATATTAGGAGAGAGTGTTTATGTGTGGGCTGCACCTCCACATGTTGATTAGTATGACTGTTTAATCAAAAAAATTATTTTTATATCTCTAAAGTTTATAGCAATATGAAATAACCTTGTGAATAGTCATTACTATAGACCTGTTCTGGATGAGTTGAACATATTGTTTTCTGTACCTCCTAAGTGTGTTTTAGAGAAGGACACATCTGGAGATAATCCTGGAGGTTATTGGCTTCCTGGAGCATACCTGAACCCTGCGTGGAACTGTTTGAGTAGTAATGGTTCAAAGAGAAGATCCAATGACGTTGTGATCCGATGGCGTAACGAAGGAAGCGATGATCTTCCGGTCAACTCCATGACGCGTCTTGAGTTACGGTCACATGTTTGGTATGAAACTCTCATCCTTTGTCGGAAAGGAAGAAGTTTTTATATTTGGTGAAGAAATGCTAATGTAAACTATTGTTATCTGACGTGTAGGTTAACTGCACATGCTCTTAATACCTTGGATTTTGAGGAAGAGTCAGCAATTGCGATTGATATGCCAATGAACGTTGAGTCTGTGATCATATATCTTGCCATTATCTTAGCAGGCCACGTGGTTGTTTCTATAGCTGATAGTTTCTCTCCACGTGAAATATCAACACGGCTTAAAATATCAAAAGCAAAAGCTATATTTACTCAGGTACATGTCTCATGATTCTTTGATAACTGTACAATCAAGGTGTGATATTTTTTTTGTTTTGTTCAGTGGTGAACTGTTTGGCTTTTTGCGTATTGATTTAGTTAAAGTTGTATAAAGTAGTTTGGCATGTAATGGTTACTGTATAAAAAACATCACCATCATATAACAAGGTTTCTACTCATGTTAATTATTGGAAAAGCGGATGTGACGTTTTCTTCTTCTTTAGTTCCTTATTTTTCATTTCGTTTATCTTGTTTTCAGGATGAGATCATTCGTGGTGATAAAAGCATTCCCCTGTATAGGTGAAGTTTTTACAATCCATCAGGCCTTGATTTTTCTTTTCTTAAGAAGCCGGCTATAAAATTGTTCTCACGTTATCTCTTTGACTCTGCAGAAGAGTCGTTGATGCAGAAGCACCCTTGGCCATTGTTATTCCAGCGAGAGGCTCATCCGTCAGAATGAACCTCCGTGAGAATGATTTGTCTTGGAACGAGTTTTTGGGAAAGGCAGAAAATATGAGGTACACTCACTGTATATAACACTGTACATCCTACTGCTAGAAACTGAAAACAACAGCAACTTTTTCGTGAAAAATCTTAGATAGTCATTTGGGTAAAATCTTACATTTCACCTGATAATAACAGCCAATAAATAAGGTATGATTCCTTGTTATGAAAACCAAAGTTTTGGACCTTGGGACCACACTTCTAATCCACAGTTGCCCAAACATTCTAAAGTAATTTTCAGATATTCTGTGTAAACAACACTTATTAAATGTCTTTAAAAATGAATACACACATATTTTTTCACTGTTCTTTCAGAGGCGTGGAATATATTGCTGTAGAGAAACCAGCAGGAGCTTCCACGAATATCCTTTTCTCATCAGGAACCACCGGTAAGCCAGGGAAAAAAGCTGCATCATGGCATGTAGATAAGGATGTGTATGTTAAAATACCATGTTTTTTCGTTTATGGTGTAGGTGAGCCAAAGGCTATCCCATGGACGAACATTTCTCCTCTGAAATCTGCTGCTGATGCTTGGTGCCATTTGGATGTTCATCAGGGAGATGTTGTTGCTTGGCCGACCAACCTTGGGTGGATGATGGGTCCATGGCTCGTTTATGCTTCCTTGATAAATGGGGCTTCCATGGCATTATTCAATGGATCACCTCTTGGTCCTTCCTTTGCCAAATTTGTGCAGGTAAGCAATGTAACTATGCATTCCCATCTCATTGGCTTAACAGAGAAAAAACTTGGAAGAGATAAAAGCAATTGATAGTTCGTGCGAATATTCCACAAACCAATTCATTAAACATCTAACGGGACATGAATTAATATGGATTTGGTCAGCCCTTGGTCACTATATGTTTATCTTATGGTGTTAGGATGCTGAGGTAACAATGCTAGGTGTGATACCAAGCATTGTGCGGACATGGCAAAACTCAAACGCTACTTCTGGCTATGATTGGTCGCAAATCCGGTAATTCCCAAAGTTCATTCTCAAAGTGTTGTTAAGCCTGAAAGTTCCCCAAACTGACGATAATTTTTAAACTGTAACATTCATGTCTTTATCTCTATACTTTTTCAATAGTTGTTTTGGTTCGACTGGTGAAGCCTCAAATGTAGACGAGTACCTATGGCTGATGAGCAGGGCTCATTACAAACCTGTAATAGAGTATTGTGGCGGAACTGAGATTGGAGGTAGTTTTATCACTGGTTCTTTGCTCCAGCCTCAGTCGCTTGCTGCTTTTAGCACAGCTGCCATGGGCTGCAAGCTTTTCATTCTCGGTGAAGATGGCAATCCTCTTGTAAGCAAATTTTATGGTTTCATACTTGATCCAGTGTTGATACTTGACACTGAAGCTATCTTTCCCTTCCCTCCTTCAGCCTCCAGACGTGGCAGGAGTAGGAGAATTGGCTCTATGTCCTCACATGTTTGGAGCTTCTAGCACTCTCTTGAATGGTGATCATTTCAAAGTTTACTTCAAAGGAATGCCCACCTTCCAAGGACAGGTAAACCAACTCTTACCACATTTTATTCAGAGGTTTTCATCGGTTCTTAGTCTGTGGCATTACCTGGTTTCGATAGATTTTAAGAAGACACGGAGATTTATTTGAACGGACTTCAAAAGGATATTACCGTGCGCACGGACGTGCTGATGACACAATGAATCTTGGTGGTATAAAGGTAACCGTACTTACTGTTACATTACTCTTATTATACAACAGGAAGTGCACCATCGTAATTTATACTGTGCGGGTTGTTCTTGCTCAGGTTGGTTCTATTGAGATTGAACGAGTATGTAACTCAGTTGATGACAGCGTCCTGGAGACAGCAGCCATCGGTGTTCCACCTCCCAGTGGTGGTCCTGAGCAGCTAGTAATCGCTGTTGTCCTCAAGAGTCCAGAGTTAACGAATCATGACTTGAACCTCTTGAAGAAGTCCTTCAACTCTGAGATACAAAAGAAGCTTAATCCATTGTTCAAGGTATATTACCATCAACAAACACACAAAAGATACCAAATTTTATACGATAAATGTACTCATGTTTAATGTGAAATGTTTAATGCAGGTATCATCTGTTGTGACTCTGCCTTCATTACCGAGGACGGCCACAAATAAAGTTATGAGAAGAATTATTAGGCAGCAGCTTACTCAGACTGGTCTAAAGTCGAAGCTATAAGATTATTGTTTGCCATTAGCACACACAACATTTGGTCTATTGTTGTATCAATCCACATCCATGTCTATATCAATAAATGATTCTCAGTTCACATAATATAGCCTGTGGAATTGTTCTTCTGTGAGTGTATCAAGAGATCCATAAGTGTAGTGCGATCCTTAATGTGGATATGTCTGTTCTCATGTAGTGTAACGGTTAAAAAATAAATTATTGGTGTTGTGGTGACTAGTCACGAGGTGTCAATTGGCATATTTTGGAATTAGGGGCGATTTCAAAAATATTACTAATTATATGGACATTCAACGGAATGTACAATCACGAGGAGTAAAGTAACTTATTTCGTAACTAGGGGTGATTTTCAAAATATCGTTAATTATGTAGACATTAAACGTAACAAACAAAAGATGAGGGGGTATTTGTAATTTACGTGAACAGATTTGGGATATAAACATACTTCATCATCTTCTTCACCAAACCTTAGGATAAGTTGAAACGAAACGGCGTCGGTTTAAACCGACGGAGGGAACCATGTCGTCGTCTCTTCTTCTCTCTGGCTCTACCGTATCTTCTTCCTTCCTCTCTCCATCGAAGCGGTAATATCTCTCTCTCCCTTCCCCTTCCTTCATTCCACCTTGCTTTCTTTCTTCTAGTCCGATTTCGAATTCTAGGGTTTGTTTGTTTCCTTGTATGTATCTTCTTCCACAATCGAATCTTAATTTGTTGTTTCTGATTACAGTTCTCTCTTACGGAATCCAAAGCCGTCACTCTTACCATTTCGTAATCTTCCGAGAACCTTCAAACCCCTTAAGTGCTCCGCTGATTCTCCATACGGAGGTATTATCCTCTCCCCTTCTTGCTAAAGTTTCGTTCGTTACTAACGTAATCGAAATCAATTTGTGTAGGCAACGTCCCCACGTTCCCTCGAACCCGAGTCTGGGACCCATACAAACGTCTCGGTATCAGCCCCTACGCTTCGGAGGAAGAGATCTGGGCATCTCGCAACTTCCTATTAGAGCAGTACGCTGGACACGAGAGGAGCCAAGAGTCTATAGAAGGCGCATTCGAGAAGCTTCTCATGTCTAGTTTCATCAAAAGGAAGAAGAGTAAGATCAATCTCAAGACGAGGTTGAAGAAGAAAGTTGAAGGGTCTCCTCCGTGGCTTAAAGCTCTTCTTGATTTCGTTGAGATGCCTCCGATGGATACTATTTTCAGGAGATTGTTTCTTTTTGCGTTCATGGGTGGTTGGAGTATCATGAACTCTGCAGAAGGCGGTCCTGCCTTTCAGGTCTTGCTTTGCTTCTACAGTCTTGTAGAGACAGTCTAATCTAAGCTTATAGCTTATCTCCACTATAAGTCCTTTAGTATAAGATCAGTCTTTTAGAGACAAGCTAATCTTAGCTTAGCTTATTAGAAACAATCTTATCTTAGCTGAGCTTAGCTTATGTATACTAGACATGTTATCTTAGCTTAGCTTAGCTTATGTACACTAGACAATCTTATTTTGGAGACAATATCTTAGCTTAGCTTAGCTTATGTACACTAGACATATTTGTGTAGATACATAGATAAAGTGGACTAGTCTTTGAGAAACAATCTAATCTAGCTTAGCTTATCTATACTAGAAGATCAAACTGTAAATATATTGATACATTGGACGAGTCTTGCTTCTTGTTTTGTTAACTTAGTGTAGCTTATCTATACTACAAGTCTTAGTTATAAGATCAACTTGTAGATAGATAGATAGATAGATGAAGTGGACTAGTGTAGCTTCTGATTCTCTTAACAGATGGGTTTTGGGGTTAAGATATTGGATTTTAATACTTGTAGGTGGCGGTCTCGTTGGCTGCTTGCGTATATTTTCTGAATGAGAAGACGAAGAGTTTGGGGAGAGCTTGCTTAATCGGGTAAAACTCATGGTGCTATTGGATTAACTGAAATAGAAACTTATAAAGAGGGATTGTTCTTTTAATCATTGATTGGTGGTTTGGTTGTTACGGTTTGCAGATTTGGTGCATTAGCGGCAGGGTGGTTCTGCGGTTCGCTAGTCATTCCCATGATTCCGACGGTGCTGATTAACCCGGCATGGGGACTGGAGCTCCTAACGTCACTGGTTGCTTATGTGTTTTTGTTTCTTTCTTGTACTTTCCTCAAGTAGGTTGCTTTTCATTTTAGACATTGTGTTTCTCTCTGTACCTGATCTCGCCGGAAATTGAGCTTAAGTTCCACAACATTGGCTGGCTCTGTTATCGAATTTGATGAGGATCTTACCCTAAGTGGATAGATATCAAATTATATATGATGTTTATGCAAATACATTCGGATATCTGAATTATGTTTCCAAAATGATGAATCGAATTTATTTACTTCCAAATTATGGAAATTGTATATCAAAATTGGTGAACAGGTACGTGCGCACATCTAAAGCAAAAATCAATATCATCCTTGGTGCCTTTCCAACTCCGCTTTATATTTGCCTCTATAATAGCATTTACGGGCAAAAACACTTCATATTTACTATATTTCTTCTTTTAAGATAGAGATTGATATATTTTTCTCTATTTATAGAAGTAAAAAAGAATTTTTTTTATTTTATTTTATATTTGAAGATCTCTATTTAAAAAAAAAAATACACAGAAGCAAATCATGTTTATTATAGAGTTTCTTTATTTTAGAAGAAAATATAACAAAATACATTGGAGATGGTCTTACATCTAAAAATAATAATAATTTTACTAGTTTGTATATTTTTTTTGAAACACAATTTCACTTAGTTTGTCTATTTTGCAAAAGTTCATAAGAGCAATTCCAATTAGAGGGTGATTAATTTTTTTTATTTTCTTTTTTTTCGGATTTAAAAATAAAAATAAAAAATAATCGCGGACCATAAAACAAACCAAGCATCACACAAAACGAATGTTTATTTGGATACAATAAGCAACTCAGTTTCCATTTTTTCAGGGCCTTTAATGCTGAAACCGAGGATAAGACCCCTGGTTAATGATGCTCTAAGAGCATTATTATCTCGGGGTTCTCACGGGGTTTCTCAGCGCGTGGGACCCCCAAAATCTAGAGAAACCGTCACAGAAAATCCTCAATTCAAAAACTTTCAGAAACTGTTTCTCCATTGTTCGCGGGCCCGACTGATACGTGGCGACTCGCGAATGGTGCGTTTTTAATTTTTTTTTTAGAAGTTAAGAAACCCGGGGAGGAGAAACCCCGGATAATTATGCACTAAAGGTAACATACTAGTGACATGTCAGGTTTTATATCATCCTACTGTTTATTTCCATCAATGCATGCACACATTGATATAACAAAACCGGACAAACCGATATACATGTTCAAGAAATATTAAACATCACGTCCATATTTCAAAAAAAAAAGAAGAAGAAAAAAGATGGAGTTCTATTAGAAGAATCGGCGCTTCCATGGAACCCTATTGTTGTGCCTCACGCAGCAGCCACATGAGTAACGTAAGACGACAAGAAGGGTAACAAGGAGATTGAAGAAAAGAAGAATCCTCCATCTTTTTCTTATATACCCTTAAAAACTCCAATCTTACACGACTCGCACGCATAACACAACTGGCTCTGCGTGTTACTCCACGTTTTGCAGTCCCCTGTGATCTCTGCCGTCGACTTAGCCGGAACTGTCCACCACGTCGCATTCTTTGACTCGAAGCCACATTCTACTGGAGG
Organism: Diplotaxis tenuifolia; assembly: GCA_014822095.1. NCBI lineage: Eukaryota > Viridiplantae > Streptophyta > Magnoliopsida > Brassicales > Brassicaceae > Diplotaxis > Diplotaxis tenuifolia. Next base: position 11,915 of record JABAYD010036153.1, read on the forward strand.
CCGACAGCATCCGAACTGAATACAAGAAAATAAAAACGAGACATATATTACTCTACATATGTAAAATAACTACTAAGCATAAACATTTTAGTTTTATTTCTTTAAACGTTGGACATACCCAAATATGTAATAACGAGACATATGTTACTCGACATATGCGGGATTTCCTTCTTTAAAAGTCTTGAAGGACCCATCTTGCCTATAGACAATTTAATCCTGCGAGTTTGTGTCTTCTAATAATTTAAAAGATAGGGCGGCGGGACATAGTGGTTTAAAAGGAAATAAGGTTATGAGTTTGAATACGATGAATACATTGTCTCAAACTTTGATGTGTCTCTCAAAGTTACAAAAAACGTACTGTCTTACACATAATAGTATGAAAAAATAGGATTGGCTGCTTAAAACCCCCTGTAAATATAATCACCCTATTTATTTCCCCCTCAACTATCAAGCTCAGGACATATGCACCCAAACTTATAACTTCTCTTTAGATCTCTCCCTAAAGTTTTTATTCCCCCTCCCTAATCCAGTTTTAAAATAGTGACTAAAAGAAAATTAATAGAGTTATGTAATTAACAATTGCCTATTAGAAAAGAACCTGACCCGACATTAGAAAGGAACCCGACCCGTATTTAGAAAAAAAAACAAATCGATTTGGAATTTTTATCAGGTTTAGTTTATCTTCTTCACTCAACGACACAGAGAGAAAATCTGGAGAGAGACACAACGAAGAGATAGAAACACAATGTCTAAAATGAAAAGCAACCTACTTGAGGAAAGTACAAGAAAGAAACAAAAACACATAAGCAACCAGTGAAGTTAGGAGCTCCAGTCCCCATGCCGGGTTAATC
>JABAYD010036164.1:0-13613 GCA_014822095.1 Diplotaxis tenuifolia
ACCAACTTTTCTGTGTTATTCTAGTAATTTTCTTTTTATAAAATCATTTATAAATCAACTTATAAATCTTTATGAATCATTTTATAAGTTTTTTATACATTAACCTAGTAACCTTATTAAAACCTTTACAAACTTTATAGTAATTTTATAAACCCTTATAAATGATTTATAAACCTTAATAAATGACTTATAAGGGTTTATAAATAATTTAATAAGCCCTTATAAATAGTTAAAAATGGTTTAAATAATTTTATACATGGTTTATAAACTTCTATCAATTATAACTGGTTTATTAATTTTTTTATAAATCATTTATAACTATTTTATACTCTTATAAACATTTGTAATGGTTTATAAACCGTAATATATAATTTTATATATTCTTATACATAATTTATAAACCTTTATATATAGTTTATATATATTCATATATATGATATATAAACCTTTATATACGATTTATAAGCTTTTATAAAATGTTTGAAGACTTTAGAGAAATGGCAGAATCGAGTTACCGGTTGAATATTCATTAAGATTATCAAAGATATCAACATGGCCACAAAACAGAAGCTTCAGACAGCAAGATCTCATAAACAATATAAAGATCCAAACCTAGAATTGAAATAAAAGTAAAACTATATAAACCAAAACTCTTCCATCAAAGGACCTTCTGGACCTAAAGCCATCGCCTTCTCTGCATCCAAACCCGATACCAAAGACATTATCAACCCTACCAAGACACCAATCTCAAAGCTTGTCTCAGTTGCTTCTACTCCAAACCCAAAGGTTGTGTCTTTTCAAGCTTGACTCTGCTACTTTTCAAAGTTGATATTCTTCTGCCTGCTTTGCACTAAACACGGCATGATGTTCTGGTACTTATGCTTGGCCTTAGTTTCTGCTAATAGCCTGCTACTGCTCAAATGGAGATGAGTTTGCAGAGAAGATATTTGCATTTTGGGGAGAGACATCATCCTAATCTCTCAACTAAAACAAGTTATATGTCAAAGAAATCTCTCAACGTTGATGTGCACATTGTGATTGCTCCATCCTGTGAAAAAAATCCATTCTACAACACCACATAAAGCAATCACTAATCATCAAATTGGACATCAATATCGATGCATACTCATGTCCAACCAACACCCAAAGTCTTTTATTTAATAAGATGCTTGAAGACCAATTCCATCTTCTATCAAAAGAGCTTTATCATCTTCTTTCACAAAATCTTTCCCAATCTCCACCAAATTAACATCGGAGGGCCTACTAACATACACATCAACACACAAATCAATAAGAAATCAAATTAAAAAAAAAAGAGATTGTATCAGCATACGCTTTGGCGGAGACGAAATGTTTTGTATAATGCAAATACTCAGCGTATAACCACGCCGCAATCACCGGTACAATCCCGAGTACCACCGACATCCGCAATTTCTAGAAGAAAAAAACATAACGAATCGAACTCGTATCACTATCACACCTAATTCAACGCTAAGCTGATCAAAGGAACTAATATTATAAGATCAGGAAAATATTTGATTCAAACGAAACGAAGCTTGAACAAGTATGAGACGTACTAGCCCAGGCGTAATAGGGCTTGACATCGTCATCGCCGATGGTCAGAAAGGATTCAAACTCCACACGGTTCGCGTCGTTCCAGAACCAGATCTGAATCTATCGGGTCGGGCATGATGATTGCGGTTCCGGTGCTTCCAAGGATTCATATTATCTAGAGTAATCGATTTCAATGAGGCGGAGGAACTCAAACGGAGATTCTCGACTTCCAAGGGCCATTTAAGTCATTTAATCATTAAGGATGTAGGCAAATATGAAAATGTAGAATGTGTACAATTGCAATTCTCCATTTAATTTTAGCACTGTACGGAGCCAACCAGATCAACCGATAAGATTTATCAAAAAAATATGACATTTGTAAGTTTATAATTATATATATAATTGTATCTATATAATAATATGTATATCAAAATAAAGTTATAATTGATATCTTTAACTACAGAATATTTGATATCTATTGTCCAATTATGATTTTTTTGACAAACTGATATTTATATAACTGCGTCTATTATATCCAACACTAACCACGTTCTATTTTGTTTTCTTATAATAAAAACAATTATCTTTCTTCTTGCATAAATCAGTTGGATTATTGATTTTTGATCCTACACATGATTTCAACATACCAACCGATATGGAAGGCCGGAGCAAACAAAACGGTTATTGAAAAACATGAGAACAGGAAACCAAAAGGAAGAGTAGATCGGCCACTAAATCGGACTGCTTTTTGTTCGAACTAGGTTTAGTATACACTTTTTTGGCATCAAACCATGGCTGTTTCTCCAAATCGGAATCATCAAATTTTTTTTTACTTTTTTTTTGGTTTTTAGAAGCTAAAATCCTGTATTCTGTTAAATCTGCAAGATTTAAACATTAAAATCAACAAAAACGCATAACACTCGATGGATTTAATAAGAAAAACAATGGTGGCTGAAAAACTCTGTTTCTGAGAAACCTAATTCGACTGGAGAAGAAGATAAAGAAATTACGTTTATGCCATTACTGAGAGAAAAACAAAAAAATTGACGAAACGATGGCGCAGTATCGAACCCAAGATCTGCGAACGGGTGAGTGCGTTGTTTCCAATAGGACACAACACTTTTTGTAGTTTATGTTACCAACTGGTTTTTATATACATACATACATATATATATATATATATATCAGATTTGTTTTAAAAGAAATACTCGAACAATGTTCAATTAATCATGCTACTAATGATTAATCAAAATTAATCGATGAATGTTCAATTTTAATAGCATAGATTTTTTTTCACATGATAATATTTTAATCTAGCATTACAATCTGTACTTTTTTTTTCGTACATAGTTGACTTGCCGTTTGAATTTAATCATTTAATTTTTCTTTAAAATAAATAGTTTATTTACTGAAAATTACCACAATCGACCCGGACACCAGAACCGAACGACTTCTCGGGTCAGCGGATCATTGGATTGACCGCAGATGAACCACATATTAATCACTTGATTAATTTTATCATATACATGAAAATAAAAATATAAAAATTAAAATTAAGTATTTCCTAATTTAAAAAAAAACATAAAATAATAGTTTGAAAATGTATATATTTTATGTTTTAAAAAGAATTTACAAAATACTTCATTTTAGTTCATATATTTTCATTTTTCACTTAGAAATACGAAATATCAAAAATAGTTTAAACTATTTAATTTCTTTGTAAGAAATTAAAAAGTTAAAAATTATGACATCTAACAAAAAATCACAAAATCACACAAATTATCTAACAAAAAAATCACTAAAAATAAAGAATCATTGTAATAAATTGTCAATAACAAAATAAGCTAATACCAAACTACATCAAATAATTTTGGTTCTCTCTACCATCGCTGACTTTATTTTATTTCGGTGGCATAATGAAATCTTCATCAAAATCTAAAAAATAAAAATAAAATAATGTAAATGGTCTAATATTTTTTGATAAACAAAAAGACCAATTACCAATTATATATGATAAAAATAAGAAATCTAAATCAAAACATAATTAAAAAAATGATTTATTGGTTTAACCAGTGATTTGATCGGTTACCGAATTTCGGGGTTTAGTAAAAAAAATTAGATTTTATTGGGGATTTAAATATTGTTTTTTTTTTACAAAATTCAAACGGAATTTATTTTGGGTCACCGGGTTTACCGGTTCAACCGCGAGTCCAGGTTAGATTTCAAAACACTACCCATATCTAATTTAAATTGTGAATATTTACTATTTACAGAAAAAGTTATCGATAATACAAAATAAATAATATATCTAGGGTTGGGAAAAAAATCCGAATCCGAAAAACCGAACCGAACCCGATCCGAAAAAGTAATACCGAACCCGAACTGAAATTGATTAAATATCCGAACGGGTTCAAAATTTTTATAACTTGATGCAGTTTGTTGTAATTCTACTATTCATATATTATCATGTTATTTTTTGTTAGATTATTTAAAAAAAAAAGTTAACATACTAAAAATCCATTCTTTACATTAGTTTTTTTTATAAATGATCATTAATTTTCTGATATTTTACTTTTTTGGAAATTGAACTTTCGAAATTTTATATTTGACTAATGTAAATAAGGTAATACTATATTTAAAAAAAATATATAATATATATTATATATTTTTGTTTTTGTTTTTATTTTAACCACAAAGAAGAAAGAAAACATTGTAACTAATTAATTTAAATTGATTTTAAATACAATGGCAATATCTATAAATAAAAAGAAATACAGAAGAAAAGTATTTAATCTATTGTAAATAAAATGGCTAAATGTGCGAATAAAAAATATATTTAATCTACTATCCAAGTTTCCAAAAAATTTCATTTATTCTGATATTCTTATTTCCAAACAATCAAAAGGTATTTCAATTTGAATAATATAGATAGATATAATACGGTGAAGTGGTGATTAACTTGAGGGTTTTGGCCCAATACGGTAAATCCACGCCAGTTCGATTCTCGTTACCCATCGTCAATTAAAATGGAGTGAAAAAAGGCTCTCTATGATGCGTTATGCGGAAATGTACTTAAACGCTAGTTAAATTTCTTCCGGAGTGTTTGGATATCTGGATTATCAAATAATAATAATAATATAATAGTTTTTCTTAATAGGTATAATAGGCACAAATGTAATTTTATTCAAATTTTCTAACTGATAAAATATAAAAGATGATCTGCAAAGAATTATTGTACTGCTTCATCTACATTTGGGCCTTAAGTTATTGGTTTGAGTTTTTTAGTTTTATTTTATTTTATTTTAAAGATATAAAATTTGTTTGGTTATTTATAAAATTTGATTCAAATCTATTATTTAATTTCAGTGGTCCAATAACAATGTTAGGAACCGTCTAATATTCCATAAAATTTTGGGTCATATTCTCTAGTTCAATTATTTTTCAGATAATTCGTAATTTTTAATAAAACATCAGATAATTCGAATAAATTTAAATATTTTGGATTAAAATATTAGGTAGCTTAGTTATTTCGGGTACTTTGGATAATTCTAATTTTTTTAGATAAATATATGGGCAATCCGTTTTGATCTTTTAGTTTATAAGTAACTAGGGTAAACCCGCCCTACAGACAGGCGGACGAGTAAAATTAATAGTAAAAAATTATTTTAATTTTTAACTTAAAATAGAATTAAGGTTCATAATTATTTAACAGAAAATTTATCTACGTATTTTATTCTTCAAATTATAAATTATAAAATTGTCTAGTTATAATAAAATTTAAACTATAATTATTTACTTTCTCTCAATGTTTATTTTAGTTTAACTATATCAATAAGTCACATAGATTTTTCAATTTACAATCAGAGTAATTTATTTTCTCTTAGTTATATATTTGTTTCATGTATGACAGATAAATAAGTAATATGAAACTATCATTACTATTTATATATACATGTTTATTAGAATCTTATATATTGTTATATATGAAAATGAGTTACCCATTACTTTGATTAGAATTTTTGAAATTAATGTTACTGATTAACTTATAAAATATAATTCTTACAATTCGGTCATTATACATAATTAGACTATTGTATATTGATTGCATTTTATTATTGAATAAAATAATTTCTTGTAAATTAAAGTCTATTATTTATACTCTGAAAATATTGTCTCTAAGAAAATTAACACATATTAAATGTGGATCGTGGGTGGAAGAGTTAATAACATGTTTAATGTGAAGGATTTGAAAGTTACTTTGTTCAATTGATAGAAAGAAGGTGAAAGGTCCTGATCAAGACTAACATACGGTAGCGTCACACTGGCTTCTGCACTTCAGATCATCTAATGGTTGAGTCCGATGATCATAATGGAACCCTTTCTCACGCCGGTAATTGCAAGACAAACAAAAAACGTGTAGCACAATAATCAACAAAACGCTGCGGATTAGTAAAATACGGTTTCACATGGGATAGACTTTTTCGACGAAAGTACGAAGCCCATTTTATGAGACAAAAACATAATAAAAAATGCAAAATTTAACCAATATAAACACATGTCAACATGCAATCACCTTAATTAGTGACATGACGGTCTCAAAAGAGGGAAAATCCTTCTTTATATGTATAGATATTTTAAGAATATTTGCTAATTTGAAAACTAAATATGATTAATACTTTTAAGCATATAAATTGTATTTTAGACGTTCTGGTATACATTCGATTCTCAATTTGGTTCCCATTCAGCTTTCAAACCTAGACTAGGAACCATTCAAATAATTGTGAACATCTGTTCAGTTTTGTGTTCATTTTTCGATCCGTTTATGGTTCGGTTTTTAGATCTAGGGTTTATATGTCCATGTCTAACTTCATCATATGTCATCGTATGTGATTAATAAAGTTTCTCTAGTTACTTATTCACTACTTTCTGAACTGATTAGTCCTTAAAAAATACACTTATTACTATAGAGTGAACTGTTTGTTATACTGTTTGATTCCAAATTTGGAATCTTTTCTGACCAATGTCAAAGAGTAACCAAATCGCCTAGCACATGACTGCCATATTAATTGTTTGAGTCAACGTCCAAATCCAGAAGTTGGATATGGATGTTTGTTTCAAAAGAGACCCGAATCCCCGAGAAAAAATGTTGTACCACATTCCTACACCTCACCTACTACTTGATCAGCCATGCTGACAGCCACTCATTTTTCAAACTTACAGTTTAATCTTGGGAATTCGGCAAAAAAAACACGAACTTTGTACGAATTGCCAAAAGAAACATGTACTCGAGCATGGCCAAAAGAAACTTGTATTTTTGTTGACTTTGTTAGTTTATTAAGAAACTTACGACTGACTCACCATTTTAACACACTGTTAATCAGCAGTCTTAATTGTGTTAAAACGACGTGAACTATTGGTGTTGAGTGAAAAGAAACATGTACTCGAGTCTGACCAAAAGAAACTTGTACTTTTGTTGATTTTGTTAGTTTATTAAGAAATTTACGACTGACTCACCGTTTTAACACATTGTTAATGAGCAGTCTTAACTGTGTTAAAACGACGTGAACTATTGGTGTTGAGTGAAACGACGTCGTTCTATATAATTTAAAAATAAAACATGTTGACTTCTGGATTCGAACTCGGGTTTATTGGATCAAATGGTAAGGTATTTTACCACTGGGCTAATGATTCTTTCAAGGGATTTACTAACACATTTAGCTTTATTTAGTACTGATTGAATATAAGAAAATTCTCTAAAAATTTAAAAAGATCTTTAAAATTTCAAAAAATTAAAAAATAAAGAAATTTTTAATAAATTAATTTTGAAATTAAAATTCAAATAATTTTTTTCTTTAAAAAAAATCAAAAAAATCTTTCAAAATTTTCAGTTTTTTTCAATTCCAAAAATTTTCAATTTCAAATTTTTAATAATTTTCTTTGAAATTTTAAGTTTTTTTTGAAAATTAATTTTTTTGAAGATTTTTGATTTTTTAAAAGAAAATATAAAATTGCATTTTAATTTTTAATTTTAAAATTAATTTAAAAAAATTATTTTTCAATTTTTTTGAAATTTAAAGATCTTTTAAGTTTTTAGAAATTTTTTTTATAATCAATCAATACCAAATAAAAGTAAATGTTTTATTGAGAACTTAGGATGTTATAGGTTAAAAAGAACTATGTTTGTCAATACATTGTAAAGCCCACTAGCTCAGTGGAAAAACCCCTCCCCCCATTCTCTATGATTGCACGGGTTCGAGTTGCGATGGAAGCACTATTTTTAATAAAAAAAGCTACTTAAAACGACGTCGTTTCATTCATCTGTCTTTAATCACACCAGGAGATGAAACGGCGTCGTATTACTCGTCTAAATTATCTGTTAACTGGTTAACGGTGTGTTGAAATGGTAAGTCAATCGTAAGTTTCTTAATAAATAACAAAGTAAGGAATGTACAGATTTCTTTTGGTCAGCCAATATGTTTAGGTTTCTTTTGGCAATTTGTGCAAAGTTCATAGCTTTTTACGGCCGAATTCTCAAAATTGGATAAATATTGTGTTTATTTTTGAAGGAATAAACAATGATATTTCATCTTCTCAAAAGTAGAAAGCTTTTCCAGTATTTATTAACACAAACCTTACAAACTATTGTCCTCCTTGCATTTATACATAAAAATTAAAAGTTGTGTCCCCATGGCAAATATACAATAAGAATAATTAGCTCGACATGTCGGACCACCAAAAAGAAACTATAGATAATAGATGGCCTCAAACTATAAATCATTAACTAATTTATTTTGCATTTCCAACTTAGTAATGCAAGATGTTTGTTGGAATATTTGGAATAGTTTCCTTTTGGTGGGTTAGGAACACCTGACTCGTTTATACAATCATTGAGGATCTAAAAGGGCCCCAAATTGTTTGTGTTCCTTCTCTATTCCATTTGGTATGGTTCAACGCACAAAACTCACGCTGATTTCGATTCCCACAAACCCTCCAACTGAAACTCTCTCAAATGTGGTTGCAATTGCAAATTTCGTTTGGTTAAGAAGATAAATCCGGTTCTCAGATGCTCAGAGACTCAAGACTAAACTAAAACCATATACAATGCGAAGCCAATTCATACAACTTTTATCTCTGGAATCTACATTAATTCAATTTAATTAAAGATTTGTTAATGTTTTTATACTAAAACGTGTAAAGTAAGAATATGATTTTTTTTCTATCAGCTAATACAAGTCAATAGGAAATGATCTGGTGTGATTGTAAATAGAACTGTCACATCTATTTTTCACATAAAACATGAAATCATAAAATCATTACTATAATAACTTTGATAATTTTTAATAAAATGATAAATTAGTATTGAAACATAGAAGAAGTTTTGTTTTGATTTTATATCAAATTTTAAATATTAATTAAACTAGAAAACAGAAAAATACACAGACCGCTCACCAAAGTCTGCTGCAAAATGAGTTCAGTTTGTATCCAAAACCTTTTCTTGTGGCTAAGTTTTGTGTAAAGCCTCTCTCATTCCACAACAGAGTTACTTTTCTCCATTAGTGACTCAAAGAACTCACCACATAACTTCTGAAGAGGCGGGAAGTTTAGTGTTGAACCGCTGAATATAGTTTCCCACGGTCTCTCTGACGATACCAACGGTGTTGCCAACGTCTCAGCATCCTCCTTTCGCTTCTTGTCATAGTCAGGTAACTGTCCGTACAGCGATGTGTACCCAAAATCTCCTAAAAGATTGAGAATATATTCCATTAATAAAGGGGATTAACACATTTTCTTTTGTTGATATGTTTTGAGCTTACCTGTCTCTTCGTCACCAACAAGACCCTCGTAGTCAATAGCACTACGCTCGTGTGTCTCATCACTGTTGGGGTCGAAAACAACATACTCATGGCTTCCATTTACATATGCAAGACGAAGCTGAGACTTGTCATCTCCTTCAAGGAATGAGATTGATCCTCCCTCAGCCTTCATGACGGTCCATATAGATACAGGCTTAGGATCTGATCCGTTAAACAAGAGAATGGCACCATCTCTACCGCGGAAGACATTCTTCTTAGATTTACTCTTTCTAAAAGTTTTTGGGACCAGAGCCAAGACAGCAAAAGTTGACGAATCCAATGCAGAAGTGATAGCTGCAGAACGAGAAGAAACGTTTACTTAAGCAACACACACAACAAAAACTTTCAAGAAGAGGTTTTACAGATAAGAGGTAAATGATTTACCTTCTATGCGTAAACCATATGACCATGATAAAGACAGCTTTGATGTGTTCCAAACAGATAGTTCAGGTTTGGGGAAATGCGATGCAGCAACAAGGAACTCAGACTTCCCAGAGAAACAGAGCTTTGTGATTGTCTGTAATACATTAAGAGGTTTAAACATCAGTCTTTACAAGAAAGGCTCTAACCTATTTGATGGGAAACTAAACAGATTTCTTTACCGTAAGAGTGGCTCCTAAAACAGACAAGAGAATGTTCTTGTCCGGATTCCAAAGCGTAATAACATTCTCAGCTGCAACAGCTAGAACAGTGCCATCCCCAGAGAAAGCAGCAGCTGTCTTTGGCTTCTTCCTGAAAAAAAAAATTCAAAAAGGAACATTAATATATCATTCTGATGCCTATGAATGTTTAAGATTCTTAAACAGAAAAGCTATTACTTGTAAGAGCCAACTGCGTGACATGTCCAGCTAGAGTGTTTGTCCGTCTGGCTTTTGTGGCTGTTGCAAACCCAAATCTGAAACGCCAAAAGTGATACCATTACTGATTTTTTTTAAAGATACACTAACTGAGAGCTGTAATATAGAATCAGTGTCTAGAATTACCTTGAAGTCACCACCAAAGGATGTACTAACTGCCATGGAACGCGTAGGGTGGAAAACAATGGCTGAGACACCAGCATCCCTGTAAGATACATACAGAAGGAGAAAGTTTACTCTCATGTAAGAGATAGAAAGAGCTTTGAACATTAACAGAGGGATATGTTATAGTTACTTGTGAGGTTCATATACGATTGTGGATAAGGTGAAAGTTTTGTTGTCAGGTTCAGACTCCCAAAACTTGAGGGAAACTAAGCCTCCTATGCCATCTTCCGGAAGTTTCACTTCGGTTGTACTCATCACTGACCCATCCAGGGAGAGAGCAACAGCTGTCACCACAACCTGTTACCATATTCCCAAATTAGTCAACAAAACAATATGATCTTTAAATATAAAACCAAATAAAACAGTAAAGGAGATGCACTTACTGTGATTTCATCGCCTGGCTGATGGTTTCTCTCACAAACTTGAATCTACAAGAGCATTGGTTTACAATTACAACTATCACATACCAAATTAGATAATTCATGCACAGCACAAAATGGAAAAGAAGATAATAATAACCTCTGAAATTCCCCGGTCATTAAGGAGATTGTATAGCTGAACACAATAATTCTCTGTGCACAAAGCAGCAATGCCAGAAGATCTATCAAAAGCAACAGTACTCGCCAAGCCTTCATACATCTTAGGCAATGATGGGGGAGGCTGAAAAGTAAGAACACAGTATTGAAATAAGAGGAAAGATCCAATAGAGGTTACTAGCTTCCAAGGTTAACCATTTGTGATAATGTCTACAGGAGCAGAAAACATTAACCAAACCGAAAAGAGAAGTGTGCAGATGCTTAACTAAATGGTTTCTAAGACGAACCTTGATTCCAGAAATGGTCCTTGAGATCTCCATGGAAGGCATTTTAAGCAAATGAATCTGGTTATCCGCACAAATCACCTGCAGCCTCTTGTTATCAGTAAAACATTGCTTCCAGTAGATTATGAGCTAGATCAGACTGAAACAGCTATAGCTTCGACTTACAGAAGAAAGAGTTGGCTCTGGTGACCAAATGAAATACAACAAGGGAGACCCTATCCTTGGTAAAAACTTCTTCTTCCCCGTGTCCAGCTGCCAAACGACAAGCACACCTTCCCTTCCCCCTAGAGAAGAGAACACAGAGTAAGAACTCAGTCCATAACTTCAAACACGCTTTAAAGAGGTCAAAGTAAGCAGAAACTAACCTGAATACAAGTATGCTCCATCAGAAGAGAAGTTAAGGACATTAACTTCAGCAGAGTGCCAATGCCAAGTAGTGCAAGACTCAGCATCATCTCCATCTCTCACCCCAGGGTTGTCCAAATCAACCATTGGTCCTCTCGCATTCTTCTTCTTCTGACTACCCAACGCAAGTTTTCTTTTACCGAACCCTCTCCAAATCAACACTCTTCCCGTCACATCTCCAGCAGCTATGATCCTCTCGGTAGGATGAAAAGCAAAAGCATTGATAACCTTAGTGTGATGCAACGTCATCTTCTTGGAAACTGCACTCCCTCCAGAAGGAACATCCCATACATGGATTTTGCACTTGTGGCGGATTCCGACAAACTCCCCAGAGGGAGAGATAACTATAGACTTTGGCTCTTCAGTCTAGACAAAGAAGACGATGCCAGTTCATCATTTCAACAACAATGACCAAAAATGAGATAAAAAAAAACTGACCTCTTTCAAGGTATCTCCACGAGGAAGACGCTCTTTAGCAAGGTTAAATCTTCGAATGTGTCCACGCAACTCTGTGGACTTTTCTCTAACCAAACTCGTATCCTCAACAGAAACATAAGCAACTAACTTACCAGAATCTATTTGTTGAGGCTCACTAACTAGAGAAGGGATGACCTAGAAATAACCAAAAAACAAAAAAAAAACATAAAGTAATAAACTTTAACATCACACAAAGATTATCAAATCCAAAGTAATCGACTTTTCGACTAACCATAGAGTAAATGGGAACTTGGGCGTTAATGGTATTCAGAAGCTCAGGTCCTGAGAAGTCCCAGTGACGAATCGTACCATCTAAAGACGCAGTCCAGCAATAACAGAGGATCTTTTGAGCAGCGCTCGAGGCAGGAACTACAATAAGAGTCGTGACTGGAGCTGTGTGACCTTCTAGAGAAGTAATCTAAACAAAAAGAAAGATGAAACCTTTTGAGTAAATGATTCGGAAAGAAGAAACCTTTAAGGAGGAAAGTTGGGACCTGTAAGCCGGTGGCGGCGCTGAAAACGGAGACGGTGTTTCCTGTGCAGACGAGAAGCTTCTTTGCGTCGTTGGAGAAGGACGGAGGTGACGTTACAAAGCTTCTACCGCCGCGAATCATGGTGTTTTCAAGTTTGACAGAGAGGCGGAGTATAAGGGTAGAAGAAGGAGAAGGCAGACTCGTAAAATTGGTCCTTTAAAAACCCTAAACCCTTTTTTTTTGGCACAAAAAAAAAAAACTAAACCCTCTTTACTGTTTTTGTGTGTGTTAATTTCGACTTCCAATTATTTTTTTGGTATTTAATCGGAAAATATTAAAGTTAATGTTTGGGACCAAACCAAGTGGGAGCATTGGGCTATATTGTCCAATGTTCGTCAGGACCTGTGGGAATTTCTGACAACTGGGCCTTTTATAATGGTCTTTAGTCTTAACCTAATACATTTTTACAAAATTAATCTTGAATAATAAAGAAAGAAACAGAAATTTGCTAATTTGGAACACAAATGCAACGTAAATGTCCCCTCAGAATAATTTTTGAGAATGTTGTCCCCATAGAATTAATCTTTAGTGTTAATCCGAAATTAACCCTATAATTAAAAAATACCCATGAAATAAACAATTAAAATGAAAAAATTAACATATTAGTAAAGATTATTTACATTAGTTAAAAAAAAAGAAAGGAGGTTAATTCATCTTTGTCGACAAAAAGACAATCTCTTCTTTCTTTTTTCTCAGCTGACGGGAATGGCGATTGTTAAAGTCATCTTCTCCACAACCATCTTTTCTCCGCCGTGAGATTGAATCGCCGGCGATTGTTAAAGTCCTCCTCCCTCCTCGCCGTTTCCTTTTCTCTTCTCTCTATTTTTTTCCATTTGCTTCTCCTTCACCTCGTTCTCTCCGCCGACAGAAAAGGCGACAAGAAGCTGCATTTAGGGGTGGGCGTTCGGGTACCCGTTCGGGTTCGGGTCGGGTATTTCGGGTTTTCGAG
>JABAYD010036188.1:0-12847 GCA_014822095.1 Diplotaxis tenuifolia
ATTATAAAATAGATAAAAGTATGATAGAATTTTTATGTTTAATTTTATAAACAACAACTGTATATATATTAATGCATAATAATAGTTCATCTTATATTTATTTTTACATTTGAGACAAAAATTAATATTTTTCTAACATAATTTATTTAAAATCTTTGTAAATTATATTTTAAAAACAATTTTAATTGTTATAATCCTTGAAATATAATTAACATATTTTATCCACTTTTCATTTTATATATTAAAACAACTTTATTTTAATTTCTGATGATATTTTATGATAATTAGAATTTAAATGAACTAATTTTCGAGTTAAATTTTAAAAAGATATCAAAAAGATTTTTTTAGATTTTTTTAAAACAAATTTGCATTTGTAGTTCAAATAAAAAAATAAGATATTAAAAATATTATTATTAAACTATGTAAGTATGATAAATTTTGTTAATGAATGGTCCATTTAAAAAAAAAAATCACACATGAAGTGAAATCGTGACTTCTGTTTTAATATATAAGATGTCCACTCCTACTTTGTCGGGTGATCAGCCGGCTGAACATTACTTACGGCATTATACCATTTCTTTTATATTTTTGTATATCAAACAAATTTTTAAAATTTATATGTTTAGAGCTATGCTGGCGGTAATTTATCCTATGGTGGTAATATATACTTGTGTAGACTATAGGTTTATGCAAATGGCGGAATTATGCAAATGGCGGAATTACGCAAATTAAAAGAGAAAGATTTTACGAGAGGTCTGCAGCATGGCGCCAAGAGTACTGTCAAAAGATAGATTTTATAGGACGGCTCAGGTGGTACAAGTAGACGTGATTCCTCACAAGACATATAAACTTGTCGGCTGTAGAATCATCTGTAACATTTCTAATAATTTGTAATAGCATAATATATGTAGCGTTAAAAAAAGACATATAGGTTTGTAATATGTTTATATGCAAGAAATATATACATTCTCCATTAAAACCATAAATTTTCAAATTAATTAATAATAAAACTTACAACATGTGTGAGCAAAACAAATGACCAAATTTCAAATATTGACCGTTTTAACTCTCATATTTTGTTGACTCGGCCATTTAAGAAATCTTGATAGTCAACTGTTAAACTCGATTAAAAAATAGGCGTATGTTAACTGTTTAAATGATGTTTTTTTAGACACTGGTAGAACTTTAATCAAACAACGTCATTTTGATTTTATAAACACTTCAAACATATTTGAGGCAAAACCAGAACCTCAAAACGACTTCATCTTTTTCATTTTTCGAGTGAGTAAGTGGAAGTTGATTTGGGGCTGTAGTTTCGCAAAAGAGATGCTTAAGTGTTTAAAAAAGCAAAACAACATCGTTTGGTTAATTATTTAAAATGACATTGTTCAGAGAATTAGCAAACATCTATTTTTATAATTGAGTTATCAACTGACTATCCGGATTTCTTAAATGGATGAGTCGACAAAATATAAAAATTTCATTGACTAATATTTGAAAGTAAGATTATTTTGGCTTAAACACGAGTTAGAAGTTTTTTGGCTTTAATTTGAAAATTCATGTTTTAATGGCAGTTTTCTCTTATATTCTATAACAATGAATATCCATATTTAATCCTATTTTCTGTCGACAAAATATAAAAATTAAAATGACCAATATTTGAAAATTGATGCTTTTTTTGGCTTGGACATAAGTTTGAAGTTTTTGTGGCTTTTATTTGAAAGTTCTATATGGTAGTTTTCTCCTACATTCTATAACAATGAATATCCATATTTAGTCCTATTTTCGGTCCACTAATTAAGAATGTTTAAGGCCCATCAAATGCCTAGTTAGGGTTTGATACACTGTTAATGTTAATACAATAAGGAATAGTGGAATACACGACCAAGTTGAGAAAATGCAGAAATTAGTCGCTCCCCATGACACAAGAGTGATGGGTTTTTTTTTGGTAAAAATATAAAAAGAACAAAACATTCCACAATTTTGTCTCTTAATCTTTGTTTATGTCACCTGATACAACATCTTCAGAATAATATTATCTTACACCTCACTAATCCCTTCGTAATTATTGTATTGATAATAAACTAGATAGTAGACGAAATTTTTGAATGATCGTTCATGTGTTTTAAGATCATTCAATGACAGCTTTTTCTAGGCTTTGTTTCATTTCTGAATTCTGATACGTTTGGGTAATTTCTATACTAAAATCCTGGACAATGGTCGATGTATCGACGTTGGAGACAAGTCATGCGCATTCAAGAAGTCCCACGCAGTCGGAGATGAAGAAGGAAAAAACTGAAGAGAAGGCAAGAACTGTACCATTCTACAAGCTGTTTTCTTTCTCGGATTCTACCGATGTGTTGTTGATGATCGTTGGCTCGATCGGAGCTATCGGAAACGGTCTTGGTCTTCCGTTAATGACATTATTTTTTGGTGATCTTATTGATACGGTTGGTCGAAACCTATTCACAAACGACATTGTTGAGTTAATCTCCAAGGTAGATATAGATGCAGAAAGGAAGCAATCTTTCAAGTTTTACTTGTTTTTGTTTATGTTTACTTTATTTTGTTTTGTTTTCTCTGTTTTAGATTTGTTTGAAATTTGTCTACCTTGGACTTGCGACCTTTTTGGCAGCTTTTCTTCGTAAGTAATACTCTATCTAATTCAAATTAAATATAGTTTAATATTCATTATGTTTCATATTAAGTGTGATGTAGGAAAAAAATTGTAACAAAATAATAAGTGTCATTTTCAAATTTCAATGCAAACTTTATGAATTTTATTCTGCAATCTATTTTTCTATTGGTTGATATATAGTTAGGTGTATTATAGGTAATTGTATTTTTATAGAAAAAATATGTAAAATTAATTATTTTTTTAATTCATGTGCATAAACTTAAAGGACACTTATAATGAAAGAGAGAGAGTAGTCCTTTTGTTTCAAAATGTTTTATGTTTTAGAAATTTGGTACATATTAAGAAATCATCTTAAATTCTAATTATACATGTATTGTTTTTTTTTAAATTAACTATTTCCCATAAATTTTAACCAATACATTTTTAATAAACACAATTAGTTTTCTTGAAATTTACAATTTACTATTATTTCTTAATAAAAAAACATTGAAAATGTAAAAATGTATTTTTTTAAACAAATATTTTTATTTAAAAATAGATCGTTTTGTAACAGATGAAGTACCACATAAACATTTACAATGTAAAATTTGACATAAATACATAAACTTAACCTCAAGTGAGAACTAATAAAAGTAGAAAATAATAGACCATGTTATTAATTAACTTATCTAAAATATAGCAAAACACAACTACTATATGCGCGGATTCTTTTGTTTTTTTTGTTTTGTATTTATTATATCATTATTTTCGTACCCTCGCACCACTTATCTTTTTTAACTAATTCTTTCAAGTTTTTTTTCATGCATTTCGTATTTATCTGAAAGTCATTGGATAGAAAATTTTCATAGTAAAAACAAATTCATCTTAACAATATAAATTTTTGGGGGCAATATAATTTATTAAAAAGTTCTTTTTTGTAAAGATTCGTTACAATTTAAAGCACAAAACAATCATCAATAGCTCCGTCGGCGAAGATGCTTCGATAGAAGATGTTCAATCGAATCAATGTGGACTTCTAGATTGCTTCACATACCACGCCCATACAACACATGGCTTCCAATTTAGTTTAATCTTGTCACATAAATTATATTGTATGTGATTTGCTAACCTGATTTGTATCAAACCACTTTATGCTCTTTAGTGAGCTTACAATGAAAAGTCGACAAAAATTGTATTTCTCAATAAAAACAAAATTAAAGACGAGATCCATAAATTTACACACGTATACATTCTCAAAAGAGACTAAACTATCATATTATAATATAGATTATAACATTTTTTGTATGCAATTAAATATAGTTTAATAGCGTTATTATTTACTTTAAAATTATTTATTTTTAGCTAATTATATAAAAATAAAACATAATTAAAATTTTAAATTGGTTTAAATATTTTAATTTTGTTTATCATTAAAAGATTTATAATCAAACCGGTTTACAAAAATAATATGTTATACAAATTAAAGAAATGATCAAGGCGGAGGCTGAAGACTGTGGAGTTAAGAAGATTGGTTTAGTTAGGTTTATACATTTGATTTTTTTCGTTACTGTGTTAGGTTTATTTAGTAAATATGTTTAAGTTTAAGCGTGATTTTAAGTTTTTTTATTTAGTTTTGGTTTGTTTGGGTTAAGACATTTTTATCTAATTAGGTTTAAGTATGGTTTAGAATTTTTGTCCTCTAGGTATAGTACATATTAATCGGAATACATGAGGTGTTATGAAGGTGGTCCATTATTGATTCATGGAGTAGAAATGGAAGATGTATATGTAGAGTAAGAAAAACTGATTCATGAAAACATAAACAGTCACTTGTATATGTTTAAAGTAGTATAAAGCTTTGTTCTAATGATGCTAGACATTAGGCAGACGAATGATGAATGCCTAGCGAATTAATGATTAATCGGGAATTATGTAAGGATTAAATGAGAACTAATTTTAAATATTTTATTTTATTTATAAAATAACATAGGTAGTATAATCTAGTTTTCGTACAATATATATAACAAGTATCCATAGTAGTTTGGTAGTAAAGACATTGATGGAAGAGTAAGTAACTTAGGTTCGAATCATGAGATTGACATTTTGTCACATTTTTAAAAGTGGGATCTATTATATTGCTAACGTGGCGTTTCGTAGAGTTTTGAAACTCAACTATTATAAATATATATATATATATATATATGCTGACGTGGCGTTTTCGTGGAGTCTTGAAATTCAACCATTATAATATAGATTTTTTTGTTTCTTGTTAAGTAATAAAGTAATTTCGTTTTATGTTTTCCCATGTTCTAGAGGTGTCTTGTTGGGTGATTACGGGAGAAAGACAAGCTGCAAGGATAAGGAGTTTATATCTGAAGACAATTCTAAGACAAGACATTGTATTCTTCGATGTCGAAACAAACACAGGAGAAGTTGTTGGTCGTATGTCAGGTGATACTGTTCTTATACTAGATGCTATGGGTGAGAAGGTAAGCAAACGAAAAATGCCCCCAGAATAGATGTAATTGTAAAACTAGATTGAAATATATGAAGTGTTTTTTTTCTCAGGTTGGGAAGTTTATACAGTTGCTTGCAACATGCTTGGGGGGATATGCTTTAGCGTTTGTGAAAGGATGGTTACTTACACTTGTTATGTTAACCTCAATTCCTCTTCTAGCTATGGCTGGTGCAGCTACGTCGATTCTTTTCACTAAAGCTTCTTCTCAACAACAAGCTGCTTATGCCAAAGCATCAACTATTGTTGAACAAACTTGCGGGTCTATTCGAACCGTAAAAATACTTTCTTTGCCTCCTGACTTATCATAAAATATATTAAAAGTTTTGAAACATAAACCATGTTATTGCACGATTCATCCAGGTTGCTTCATTCACGGGAGAGAAGCAGTCAACAAGTAGTTACAAAGAGTTGATAAACTCAGCCTATAAATCGAGTGTCAAGCAAGGTTTCTTTACGGGTTTAGGGTTTGGAGTAATGTTCTTGGTGTTCTTTTGTAGCTATGCTTTGGCTATATGGTTTGGTGGAGAGATGATACTCAGAAAAGGGTATACAGGTGGTGCAGTGATTAATGTAATGATCATTGTGGTTTCGAGTTCGATGTGAGTAAAACATATCTTCCTTTGTTGCCTCTCAATACAGTTTAAAAAAATAGAATTGTAATTGTTAGGGACAACGTCCCACTTCGGAATTAAGTAACATCCCACCTTGGAAGCAGGAAAATATTTAAATAATATATAAGTGAAATGAACCAATTCAATTATGGCTAATTGGTTTTGAGTTGGAAACAAATCTAACCCTGTGCTTTTTGGATAGGTCTTTAGGCCAAGCAGCGCCATGTCTAACCTCATTTGCAGCTGGTCAAGCTGCCGCTTATAAAATGTTTGAAACGATGAAAAGAAAGCCTGTGATTGATTGTTTTGACCTAAACGGGAAGGTTATAGAAGATATACAAGGCCAAATAGAGCTGAGAGATGTGTGTTTTAGTTACCCTGCAAGGCCTAGAGAAGAGGTCTTTGAAGGATTCTCTCTGATGATCCCAAGTGGCACAACCGCGGCTTTGGTAGGAGAAAGCGGGAGCGGTAAATCTACTGTGATCAGTTTAATAGAAAGATTCTATGATCCAAATTCCGGCCAGGTGCTTATTGATGGTTTTGACTTGAAGGAGTTTCAGCTGAAATGGATTAGAGGAAAGATAGGATTGGTTAGCCAAGAACCAGCTCTGTTTTCTTCAAGTATAATGGAGAATATTAGGTATGGGAAAGAGGGAGCGACGGTCCAAGAGATTGAAGCAGCTTCGAAGCTAGCAAACGCGGTTAAGTTTATCGATAAGTTGCCTCGGGGTTTAGAGACAATGGTAGGTGAACATGGAACTCAGCTCTCAGGAGGACAGAAGCAGAGGATTGCAATCGCTAGGGCCATACTTAAAGATCCAAGGGTTTTGCTGTTAGATGAAGCGACAAGCGCTCTTGATGCAGAATCTGAACGAGTGGTTCAAGAAGCTTTAGATAGGGTGATGTTTAACCGGACTACTGTGATTGTCGCACATCGGTTAAGCACAGTGAGAAATGCTGATATGATTGCTGTTCTTCACCGTGGAAAGATAGTTGAAGAAGGTACATAATACACATTCTTACATAAAGATATATATTCTTTTGGCTTTTATAAAACTGTTTAGCTTTTGTTTTACTTGTATTTCATTTTACATTTAAGGTTCACATTTGGAGTTACTCAAGGATCATGAAGGGGCTTATTCACAACTTATACGGTTACAAGAGATCAACACAGAATCAAAACGATTAGAAATTTCAAATGGACAGCAAGATGGATCTATCAGGAATGAAGCATCAAGAGGAAACAGTAGCAGTAGGATACATGATGATGATAAATCGGTTTCCATTCTCGGTTTACTTGCAGGCCAAGTAAACACTGAAATGCCTAATGATATGCCCCAAGATGTGTCTATTACTCGAATTGCTGCTCTTAACAAACCAGAGGCTCCGATTATCATACTTGGAACCTTAGTATGTGCACTTGACGGCGCTATATTCCCCATCTTCGGACTCCTCTTTGCTAAAGTTATCATAGCTTTCTTCCAACCACCTCATGAGCTAAGGAGCGATTCAAGATTCTGGTCGATAATATTTGTGCTTCTTGGCGTACTCTCTTTGGTAGTGTATCCAACGCATATGTACTTGTTTGCTGTAGCTGGAGGGAGACTGATTCGTAGGATAAGATCAATGTGTTTTGAGAAAGTTGTTCACATGGAGGTTGGGTGGTTTGATGAGCCCGAGAACTCGAGTGGTGCAATGGGAGCAAGGCTCTCTGCTGATGCAGCCTTGATCAGAACACTTGTGGGCGACTCTTTGGCTGTAACTGTCAAGAACGTTGCATCAGCTGTGGCGGGAATAATCATAGCTTTTGTGATTAGCTGGGAGTTAGCTGTTATTATCTTAGTAATGATTCCTTTGACTGGAATCAATAATTACGTTCAGGTGAAGTTCATGAAAGGCTTCAGTGCAGACGCAAAGGTTGGGTCTTTTTCATTAAATAGGTTTACGGGTTTGTTACTTGCTCAACAAGAAACTGAAATCAATTCTTTACAGACAAAGTACGAGGAGGCAAGTCAAGTGGCGAACGATGCCGTTGGGAGTATAAGAACGGTTGCTTCTTTCTGTGCGGAGGAGAAAGTGATAGAGATGTATAAGAAACGATGTGAAGATTCGATCAAATCGGGAATGAATCAAGGACTAGTCGCAGGATTAGGGTTTGGTCTCTCCTTCTTCGTTCTTTACTCTGTCTATGCTGCTTGTTTCTACGCAGGTGCGAGATTGGTTAAAGACGGAAGGACAGCCTACAACGGTGTTTTTCAGGTTTTGTCTTCATTCTACCCATGTCTATATATGTGATAAATCTTGAGGATAAACATGGGTCTTCGGGCAGGCAGGGCCTTTGAATATATTTTATAATATATTTAAGACGCATTTTAGAGTAGAATTTATTTCAAGTGTGGTTAATTTTAATTTACTTTGGATATTTATTTAGTTTTTGAATACAATTTGGATACTAACTAAGATTTTTAGGTCGGTGTTTTGAGTTATTTTAAATTTTGGGTTTGCGCCAGGTTTTCTTAGCATTGACGATGACAACAATTGGGATTTCTGCTGCGAGTTCTTTCGCTCCTGATTCAAGCAAAGCTAAAAGTGCTGCTGCTTCAATTTTTGGAATCATCGATAGGAAATCGAAGATAGACTCGAGAGATGAATCAGGGATAGTGTTGGAGAATGTAAAAGGAGATATCGAGTTTTGTCACATAAGCTTTGCTTACCAAACTAGACCTGATATTCAGATTTTTCGTGACCTTTGTTTCTCCGTTCGTGCCGGAAAGGTAATAGTTTGTATACAAATTATAAAACTTCTAAAGTAATATATATAGAATTCCTCAATTAGTTTTAAATTAAAAACATATCTAACTTAATAATAAACTGATGCTTCTTTAAAACTTTACATGTTGACTTTTCTAGTTCTTGCGCTTATTTCAGACTGTTGCTTTGGTCGGAGAAAGTGGATCAGGTAAATCAACGGTGATATCGCTGTTACAGAGGTTTTACGATCCGGATTCTGGTCATATCACTTTAGACGGAGTTGAGCTCAAGAAGCTGCAACTGAAATGGCTGAGACAACAAATGGGGCTTGTAGGTCAAGAGCCTGTACTGTTCAACGACACAATTCGAGCCAACATTGCTTATGGAAAGGGAGGAGAAGATGCAACCGAGGCTGAGATCATAGCTGCCTCCGAGCTCTCTAATGCTCATAAATTCATCTCTAGTATACAACGGGTGAGTGGAGTGACACAAGACCTTTTAATATTTATAGTAAGAGTGTAAGACATTCAGAGATTGTTACTTGGCTTGCAAGTAAAAACTCTTTCCTGATTGGTTTTAGGGTTACGATACGGTGGTCGGGGAGAGAGGGATACAGTTTTCAGGAGGACAGAAGCAGCGCGTTGCGATTGCGCGTGCCATCGTGAAAGAACCTAAGATCTTGTTACTGGACGAAGCAACGAGCGCGTTGGACGCAGAATCAGAGCGTGTGGTCCAGGACGCACTTGACCGAGTGATGGTGAACCGGACCACCATCGTGGTGGCTCACAGGCTTTCGACGATCAAGAATGCTGATGTCATCGCCGTAGTGAAGAACGGTGTGATTGCCGAGAAAGGGACGCACGAGACGTTGATGAATATCGAATGTGGTGTTTATGCGTCCCTCGTTCAACTTCACATGAGTGCTTTCTAATTGATACCATCATACAAAACCGTATATTTTTCATTATAAACAAAAGACTCGCATGTTTCGAACAAAATGTTTTGCATGAAGAATTTTTTATTGTTTGTTTGGTTGAAGAAAATAAAGATTTTTGTGAGGATTTGAATCCAAAATTGAGAGGATTGAATCCAAAATTGTGAGGATTGAATCCAAATTTTCGATGGAATTCTGACGAGAACACTTATATTAGAGTTTGGTTTTGGAGTTTCGCTTCCTCGGAATTTCGTCGGAATATACAGAAGGAATAAAAATATTCGTCGGAATTTCATCGTATATTCCGACAGAATTCCGAGAAATAGATGTTCGATCTGATTTAGTCAAATAGTAATGTAAAATTGGATACCTAAAAGATCACAAAAACACATAGTAAGTGTCTAATAGGATGTGAGTTAGCAACCATTCAACTTTTTCAACTTATAAAATCCTCTACGAATATCATTAGACATGTAATATCTCGCATAACATCTATATACTTAGAAAATCATTTCACTGTAACTCATCTTAAGATATTGATTTTAAGAAATTAATAGTGTTTCAAACATTTATATGCATATACTTCCTTTTAAATCATCTATATAAAAGCAGAGATTATTGTAGGTCTGTTTGTTTTTCTAAGATTGAAACCCCAAACATGAATTTCCAGAAATTCATTGGAAGATTCCGATGAATTTCCGATGAGATCATGTTTCGGGAACTTGCCCAATAAAAAAACATGCAGATAATATGCCAATGTTTTCGTAAAATACTGGCGGAATTTCGATGAAACTGGCATATTCTTTTGAGACATAGTAAAATCAAAATTTAATAGATATTCCGACAGAATTCCGATGAAATAGTAAAGTCCTCAGAATTCTGTCAGAAATGAAATTTTACCCGGGAAAATGAATCGCTTAAATTTTCATGAATCGCTTAAAATTATTTTTCCGACAGATTGCTTTCATCACAATTTTTTTTATAAAAACCTTGTCGCTTATTCTCCCTCATTTCACCACTCTCTCTCTAAACTCTCCCGATTCCCTCTCCATTCTCTCTCTCTACAGATGACCCATCCTTAAAATCATGTAAACCATACCCTAATCTCCTTTCTATTTGATTATTGTTAGATTTGTTAGGTTGTGGTTGTTAGTTTTGATAGTTATAGGTTTTGAATGCTAGAGTTTTGTTAGGATGAAGAATTTTAGGATTGGTATATAAGATTTTGGTGTTAGGTTGTTAGATTTTGTGTTATAGATAGTTTTGGGTTATGATTTTTGTGGTTGCATAATTTTTTTTGTTGTTTTTATAAATTATAAAACGTTTTTAATAATTATAAAACGTTTTTAGAGTTTTTTATATTTTAAAAAAAAAGTTTGGCCAATATATAAAATATTTGTAAAATAATTTACATATAAAACGTTTTATATAGATAAACGAATTTAATGAAATTTATATAATCTAAAAATTATATATATAAACTTTTTTTAATTTAATTTATATTAAAACGTGTTTATTATATATAAGCTATTTGTGAAATTTCGAAAGTCTTAAAAATTATTTAATAAAACGTTTTTAGAACTTATACTTTTAAAAACGTTTTACAAGTAAATCTATTTAAATTGGTTTTTAAGTTTTCATATTATATATATATATATATATATATAAAAGATTTTAATGATATAACAATTTTATATAAAAACAATTTTACTATATATAAATGATTTTAATATAATTTATCTAAAAATGTTTTTATTTTTTAAGTAATTTTCAAAATTTCTGACGTATATCATCCATCATAAATTTCCAACGAATATTATCTGTCATAAATTTTCGACAAAAATATTTGGCGGAAGTTTCTGACGGACACTATTCGTCAGAATTCTATTGGAAAATATTCATCTGAAAATCTTCTACATAATTTTAGTCGGAAATATGTTTATCGGAAATTCGTCAAACAGTCCGAGAAAATTTTGACGATTTTTCTTTCAGCAAGCTAGTACCGACGGAGATTTTCGTTAGAATTATGTTATTTCGACGAATTTTTCATCGGAATTGGCTTGTTTTCTTGTAGTGTCCTTACAATTTGCTTTCAGAAATGTACATGAAAAAGATGCTCTTTTTCGGTACTAGTACCCAGACCCAAAAATCCAAAGAAAAGTATAGATATTTACCTTCATGCGTTGATTGAAGAATTGCGGAGATTATGAACGGATGGTATGGAGGCGTTTGATATTTCTAGAAAAGAAAAATTTGTCATGCAAACATTGTTCATGCGGACCATAAGTAACTTTCCAGCATATGGCATGATGTCAGGTTAGATGACTCATTATCGGATGGTGTGCCCATATAGGCGAAATGGTTAAGAATTTAGAAAGGGTAAAACGGTGGCAGATGATCCTCCATCATGGTTAACCGGAAGAGAAGAAATTATGCATGAAAGGATAAATAACATATCAAGTTTATCCAAAGTCGTTGATTATAAAGGTACTGGGCATGAGAACCAAACCCAGCCAAAATTTGATTACAAAGTTACTCACAATTAGGTAAAAAGAGTATCTCCTAGGAGTTACCGAGTTGCAACATAATCTTGATTTTCATGCACATTGAGCAAATTTCTTTCATAACTTTATGAATACGGTGTTATATACTTATGGAAAGACTAAATATAATATCAAAAGCAGATTGGATCTTCTTGGAATATGCAGAAGGCGAGATTTGGAGACAAGCGGAGATGGAACAATACTCATCCCAATACTCAGGCTGTCGAACACAGGAAAACAATAATTCCTTATGTGGTTAAAAATGATATAAATTTATCGATGAATACACCTCCAAATTTAGTCGATGTATCGACGAAGTCAATTTTAAAACTGCATGAACTGAAAATTCATGACTGTTATGTCATAATGCATTGACTTCATCCACTTGCGTTTGCTAAACTCCTTTCAAAAAAAAATTCACATGGTAGTTATAACATTTTTATATTATTTTTATCATAATTAATGTTATAATTTTAATTTGTTTGTTTACATATGTTGCCCTCTTTTTCGAGATATTTCCTCGAAGATTTTATGAGAAGAAATATTAGCCGTTGAAAGGCAAAGATTGTCGTGAAGCTTTGAAACTTGGAAAAAAATGTTTCCTATGTCTTTTATCAATGTTATGAACTTCTTCATGTGCACCTTCTAGATTAAACAGACTTAGGTAGTCATGTCCAATATATGTGGATGTGTTCCTTTAAGAGAGACATGTACCACTTAAAGAAGAAGGTAAAAAAAAAACAAATCACACATTGGACGTTTGTTAGAGCATCTCCAAAAGACACTCTATAACTTCAAATATGAAATTTTTGACTCTCCAAAAAAGAACTCTAAAACTTCAAATTTGAAGTTTTGAGTAATGAAACTTCAAAT
>JABAYD010036189.1:255-24840 GCA_014822095.1 Diplotaxis tenuifolia
ATCAAAAACCTAATACAACAAGGAATTGGAAATCTACTAATACATGAATAAGTAGTTGGCCGCCAATATCTATTCTTCATGTGCCTGATGGATCTTGTCTTGTCTTGGTCTTGAGTAACCTAGGCATGTGGGTCTTAAGGTCTATGGTTATGGTCCATCCACATAATCGTTTATAACAATTTTCCCAAAATTTGGCATGCATTTAATCTCATTGCATGTGATATATGAATTAGAGCAAAAAGAAAGAACTTACATTGTTATCTTCAAGTACATCGCAAATATCCTTCGAATCAATAAGGAATTCTCGTTCTCCAGGCTCATCTGACTGTCTACGGACAATCTCTTCGCCCATTTTTTTTTTATCAAACAGTGCATCTCAACAGTATCCTCTTTGACATGGACGAGAGACTTATCAACAAGGATTGTCAACCCAATATTAACATCCAAATTACAATCTTTTAGCAGCATCTTGATGTGGTTGACTTACAATCTTTTAGCAGCATCTTGATGTGGTTGACTTTCTCACCGTTCAAAATACATGCAACATGATCTTTTTTGTTATTTGCCCCATCGTAGCTGACTCTTAGTGTTCTGTCAATCTTTCCATCCTAACCCTTCTGAAGCCTTGGCAGCATATCAAGCCAGTCTTCTTTGTCCCTACCCCGTAAAGTAGAACCCAAAACATCAAGACCCAGTGGAAGGCTCCCAGCAGAAAATACAACTTCAGAAGCAAGCTCCATAAAACCATGAGGTGGAGAATTCATTCTGAAAGCGGATCGACAAAACATCTGGAGAGCGATGTCTTCAGATGGGAGACAGACCTCGTACATGTGATCAATACCATGAGCCCGTAGAAAATGCTTATCTTTTGTAACCACAATGATCCTACTGCCACTTCCAAACCATTGAGTTCTTCCAGCTAAGGCTTCTAGCACATCTTGATCATCCAAACCATCGATAAAGATAAGAGATCTTGGGTGCCTTAGCATATTTTCCACCGCACCTGTATGGTCTATCTTTATATCCCTCTTGCCTAAAACTTCAGCTAGAAAAGCTCGTTGCAAGTGTAACTTCATGTTATAGTCACCAAGATTAGCTCCTCTATAAACTTCCACAAACTTAGATATGAAAACCTTATCTATGTAAACACTACTTTTGAAATGACGAGAGAGTCGACCAAATAGAGCTCTTGCAATGGTGGTCTTACCTATTCCAGAGGGACCCCATATCCCAACCATCCTCACTTGCTCGGATTCCAAGTCAAGCAATGAGCTCATAGCTCTGATGTGATCTTGAAGTCCAATAAAATCCCCAAAATCATCTGGTGGACATCATTGGCGATTTCCTCGACCATCATTGCTTCATTAGCCCTAATAACGAAAAAAAACATCAAATGATGTCACAATTCACAAACATGTTTGTTAAACAACATATGTATATCATAAAAGTGATTCATAAATTTGTACCAGGTGACACTATGAAATCCAAGGATGTTAGCTACATCAGTCAAAGCTCCTCTCCATAGAATGATCTCCTTCTCTGTTTTACTATGACATGTCTTCTCAAAGATCTTCCCAAAGTCTCCGGTCTGTTTCCTCGCGTGCGAAGGATCTAAATCATAGAAAACAGGTATGACCATGTTCTTCCTTGCACTTCACGATCTCAAGCAACTCATTCAGACACCAACTTGAAGAAGCGTAGTTTGTGGAGAAAATGACCACTGCAATCCTTGCTTTTCTCGATCTCATTGTCTTTGAAAGCAGTGATAAGTTTCCGATCTAGCTCCTTCAAAAAGTGGCTGAGGAATGTCTTGCGGACATCTTCTCCGCTGAAGCTTGGGAAAACATCGTGCGAGAATAGGATGAAGAAGAAGAAGCCATTAGAGCTCTGATTCCAGAAAAAAGTTAGAGAAAAAGTGAAAACAATGAAGTGCACCATATATTATCAGAGCAGTAGTAGAAGCCTAGCAGTTACATCATTGTTTCTCAAAAATTTCTGATGCAACATGGCGGAAGTTTCCTACTTTGGTGACTTTCACAAATCTCAAGACCATTTTTTTTAGTGTTTCTTTTCCCTCCATTAACATTTAAAGCTCTCTCTCTCTCACATCAAGAAGTCAAAAAATTGTCACTTTAGTCGCTTTATGTTGAACCGAATCATTCGACCGAATATTTACAAAACCCCACGAGAAGGTGCTATTCATCATGATGTCTGTGAACACCAATATAGCATCATTTGCATTTTTACAGTAACACGACGAGATGGAACATATGTCAAAATGGCTCGACTCACTATTTATATAACGCACCAGTTCGCGATTAACAACATTTGTCAACAAACCAACGTTACGAAGATATTCAATGTTCCGAATTTTCTAACAAAACAAGCTTTCGAAGATATTCAATGCTTCTTACTTTCTAACAAAATAAGGTTCGATTAACTCGTTCGGACAAGATTTAGAAGTCAGGATCCGACAGATTTGGTCTAGAAGTTTGAAGCTTTGGTTCAATGTTTTAAGTCAAAAATGTGAAATTATATCGACTGTAAACCATAGTATGAATCAAACGCAAAAAAAAAAAAAGTAACAAACACTAGAAATTGTCAATGACGGATAAAAAGTAAACCCTAGGGGCTTTGTTTACTCGTCTTCCTGGCTACGCAACCTAGCAAGCCTGTTGGTAACGACAATGTCAAGCTGAGAAGCTCTCTCAACAATAGCTTTCCTCTTCTTCGTTGAAACATTGTGCGCAATCTCCGCACAGTAAGTCCTGATGAGAAGCCAAAACAACAAACATAACATGATAATTTAGCTTTAACTATTTATCAGACATGGCCAAAATGTTATAGATAAGAGGAAAGTATGAACCTGTTGTGCATCATGAGTAACTCGAGATCAGCAGAGTTGTGAACAACGAATTTCTTGAAACCGTTGGGGAGATAGTGACGTGTCTTCTTGTCAGATCCGTAACCAACATTGGGCATCAAAGTGACACCTTTGAACTTCCTCCTCACTCTGGAATCAATACCCTTTGGCCTTCTCCAGCTTTCCTGAAAACAGCATCCAAACCAAAACCTATGTCAGACCCAAAAAAAAAAGTAACAATACAGAGAGATTGTTTGAGGATATGAAATGTAAACAGGATTAAAAGTAACAGTAAGCTTATGGAACTTAAAGCAAACTGTGTCGCAAGACCTGTAAAGAGTGTTCACTATACGCCCTTGAAAAACGAAGTGACCAGAAACAAAAAGTTTAATTCTGACCACCAGATACCATAGGGCATTATATACAGATGCAACTGAAGATTAAAACTATCAACAAAGCTGTTATTTATTAACGAAATGAATATAAGCTAGACTATCATTAATCGTTAAAGCATCACACAACCTCCACGAATACAAATGAGAGAGTTTAAACGAGCTAACAATGAAAACGAAGAAAAAGAGGTTACCTTGACGGTGATTCTGCGGTCGCTTTGTGGTCTGATGAACTTGGCAGACCTCTTCTTCACCACCTTCTTCGTGAGCAATGGTACGGCCATTTTTGCTCCTTTCCGTAAGATCTCAAAGGAGTTTCGCTTAAGACAGCGGAAATAAATGTTTTATAGGAGTGTCCTAGGGTTTCTGATTAATACATGTATTGGGCTCATGCCCATGTTATGGCCCAATATAATTACTTTTCCGGCCTCTTAAACTATGAAGAAACTATATAAATTGAAAGTATAGCCGGGAATTTTAATCATAGCCCACAGTGGAGCGGGTTTGACCCGCTTCCCAGCACTATTTGAAAGCAAATGAATTGTCTGAAGGTGCTACACTCGTTTACTGTTCCAGTGAATGTTGGAACCATGTGCAGGTCAATCAATTTGAAAAATTAAATTGCGGATGCGAATGCGGATTAAGTCTATTTTATGCAGAACGGATATGGGTTGGTCTAATTTAATCGCGGGTTCCCGCAAACCTGCAAAAATAGAAAAAAATTGTTTATTTTTGTAGAAAAATACTAAATTTCGTTAAAAAAAATTAAAAATTAATAAAAATACTAAAATTTTAATTAAAATTAGTTATTTATATTATTTAATAATAACCCGTTGATCCTACAAGTTACCCGCGAAATTATACGAGACAGATGCAGGTAAAATATATTCTCTTTACGAGTTATGTAAATCAAATTTTTGAGTCAAAAAAAATACTCAACTCGCTGCGGAGCGGGTGGGACCCGCTTCCCAGCACTATTTGAAAGCAAATGAATTGTCTGAAGGTGCTACACTCGTTTACTGTTCCAGTGAATGTTGGAACCATGGGATGGATCGTAGATGCAGAGCACCGACAATGACACTGGTTTTGCAGAGTATTGACGTAAATATTATTAATTTACAGCCAAAATGTTTCTTTTTCCTTTCGAACGTCCAAAATTTGGCAGCGAATTTTTCACATGAATAAAGTTAGAATCAAATACTCCTTACAATTTTGCCAAGATATCAAATACACCCACATACGTTTTTTCTAAATTTTAAGACACCCAAAAATTTAGAAAGGCTTGCGTATATATATACCCAGAGAAGCTAATCGTTTGGTTGAGATAGTCTGATGAATTTGCATCACGTTTCAGCTTTGTTAGAGAGTGTTGCACTTAGACAAACGTTCTTTTACTTCATCCCAAGCTGCTTTGGCCATTACCGTATCGTCCAACAAAATGTTTAAAACGAGGTTAATGAGATAACGTTCAAGCGATCCACACACACACAAAAAAAAAAGATTCAAGAGCTTAACTAAACCTGGTAATTTTCTGAAATCAGGTTCGATTCCACCACCATTGATGTCTATATGGTTTGGTGTGACATACTTCCCTATTGTCACAACAACTCCTGAACCATCCCTGAGCTCGAACACCGACTGAATCAAACCCTGCAACCCATAAATTCAAATCCACAAGAAGATTATCACAAAACTTTGAAATTGATAGATTCAATGTATACACTATTAATGACTCTTGGACTAACCTTTCCATAGGTTCTTTCACCCACAAGAATTGCTTTACAGTTATCATGAAGCGCAGAGGCCACCTGGGAACAAAGAAAAACAGACAAAACACTTCGTTTAATGATCCAAAATAAGACATATATCTTCTTATTGAGATTACTTACAATTTCACTAGCACTTGCTGTTCTTTTATTTACCATTACCTGCAACAACCGATAAGTATTCTAATCAGCTCATGATGCATAAAAGCATCATAGCATGAAAATAAATAAATGGCTTACATGATCCAATCACATACAATAAGAGGGGCAGTGATCAATGGTTTTCTATCAGCAACAACAGTCTTTTGAGTCTCGGTGTCTCTCCCGGCTGTGTATATAACCTGTTACGCAGTTAAAACACACAACAAGAGTTTCAAGTAAATTTCAGTGGATCTCTTTGTGTAGTTGAAGTAAAGCTATTCTATGATTTACCGTATCTCCTTCATCTAGGAACAGCTTAGCAGTTTCTATTCCAGCCTGCACAAGTCCACCAAGGTTATCTCTAAGATCCATTACGAAATACGATGCACCCTTGTCCTGGAGCCGTTTCATTGCTGCAAACATAAGCATAAACACAAGCTAATAAAGAGATGGAACCACAAGTTGATCACTTTAGATGTGACAGGAAAAAAACAAGGGAAGGTTTTACCAATCACCAAATCTTTCCTAGCCAA
This sequence comes from Diplotaxis tenuifolia, assembly GCA_014822095.1. NCBI lineage: Eukaryota > Viridiplantae > Streptophyta > Magnoliopsida > Brassicales > Brassicaceae > Diplotaxis > Diplotaxis tenuifolia. The sequence goes on from JABAYD010036189.1 coordinate 5,951, forward strand.
GGCATTGAACTCTTTTAGACGGATATACCCAACAGAGATTCTCCCGTTGTCAACTTTCTCCAGCCTATAAGAAACAGGAGTCTGCGCATTAACTTGTCTCTGGACTTTGATTGACCTAAGAGGTCCACATTTTCCATGCTTCACCTGTAACACGCGTACACATCATCAATCTTTAGTAATGAATTTAGTTTGTATCCTGTAACAAAGAATAATACCTTGAGAACCACAAAGGTCTTACTAGGGCCTTGTAACAAAGATGACACTTCAAATGATGATTTCCCACTAACATCAACTCCATTAACAGCAAGAATCTCATCTCCCTAGCAAAAGAAAAAGCATTACACACTTTTAAAGTCAAATCATCAACGAATAAAACTACTTAGAAAGAAACTAGACTAGTTTTATTAACCTGTTTCACGCCAGCAATATCAGCAGGACCGTCTAACACCAGACCAAGAACCTTAAGCTTTGCATTTCCACCACCATCAGAAACTTCTCTAAGGTTTATTCCAATACCTGTGATGTCATACTTCGACATCCTGGAGAACTTCAACAAGTGACACAAACAAAAAAGTCTGTAACTGAGATCACTCAAGATAGAACTGAGAAAACTTGACACACACTCATCCATCAACCAAATTACAGAATCCAAATACAGAGTTTAGCAAACAAAAAATTCAACTAGTGACAGAAACAAACAAATGTGTAACTGAGATCACTTAAGACTCCTCCATCAACCAAACCCATAGACTCAAAATACGGAATGTAGAGAACAAAAACCTCATCTGGTGAGAGAAAGCGAGTGTACTGATCACCCAAACTAGCCAGCATTTTCTTAATCACTTCATGAGCCTTTGATCTACTCTTAATTGGACTCGCCAATATCTCTTCCTTCTGTTTCTGCAAAGTAACAAAAACAACAACAAAGTTTCAATCTTTACAGATAAAAGTTCCTTCCTTTATCACCCATCAAGCTATTAAACATTACCCAAGAAAAAAAAATCAAACATTTACACATTAAAGTTTCTTCCTTTATCTACCCATCAAGCTATATAACATTACCCACATATAGGTTTAGTTACCTTACCTGCCAAGTTTCAGGAGTCCATCTATTGCTTCGAGCATCGAGAAACGCGTCATTAACAATCTCCCAAGCTTCTTCAACTATCCCTTCGTTAGTTACTAACTGAGGCCTGACGTCATCTTCTACCACATCAGTATCAGCTTCTTCCTCGTTAGGGCAATCCTCCGGGTATGAATCGAAGTAATCCGGAGAAGAATCAGGCGATAGCGACGGTGGGTTCAGTGATAGGTAAGGATCAATTGAAGCAGCAACGGAGGGAATCGGCGACGAGAGTACGAGAGTGAGTGAGAGCGCTCCGGTTAGGGTTCCGATTACCGATTTTTTGAAAAGTTTTGCTAAACCGGAGTATTCGATTTTCGACGGAGGTAGATATTCTGGTAATGACGGAGGTGACGTGGCAGATAACGGCGAGGAGAATGGGAGGAAGAGCCTCATCTTTGTTTTAACGGTTAGTTTTTATTTGCTGGTAACAGATATATGGTGCAAAGTATTCGCAAATATACCCTCGTACTACTAAAATATTATATATAAAGATACTAACTTTTTAATATACATTCTTTACCAAAAAAAGTTTACGATGAGGACGTTGACTTTAACGGAATGTCAATTACCACTTCAATAGTTTAATATATATTTTATTTTTTTCTCGTATCCCAAAAAGAGAACTATATAGCTCAAAGATTGAAAGAGAGAGGTAAAGTAACACAAGAGGAAGCGAGAGAGAGAATCCTTTTGGGTTCCTTCTTCTGCACGCGACGGTGAAAGAAAGAAAGCTCGCAGAAAAAATGGCGGCGAAAGAGGAAGACGGCAACGATGGTGTTCTAGGGGAACTAAGAGAGATGGCTGAGCTGATGCAGGAGATGATTTCTCAAGGTTTCTTCTTGTTCTTTTCTTTCTAGGGTTTTGAAGCTCTCAAGTGAAACCGAAGATGAAAGATAACAAAGAAACGCCCTTAGGATTGATCACTAGTTTCTTCTCCTTCTGTGTTGTTTCTTTACTTCTTTCTTGTGCCGTTTCTGCCACATCGCTATGTTAACCTCTTTGTAAAGTTTGCTTTTGAGTTATATTTGCTTCGTGATTCGTGTCCATATCAAGTTGATTTCTGATTATCTTGCATCCATACCTGTTTTCAGATGAAGTTGAGAGGAACCAAGGCGAGAAGGCAGCAGTAATCATCAATTGGCTGGTTTATCTACTACTTACAACGTCCTTGTTGCATATAACAAGAGGTTCTTGTTCTCTGCCACTCTCTTGTAAAAGTCCTTAAAAGTTTGTCATTTGATTTATCTTCATATCGCTTGTAGCACTCCTTGTCTTTGCAGTGATCTAGCAAATCTAGAAACTAGTAATGTGGCAGTAAGCTCGGGTGAAGCAGTTCCTTTGTCATCTGATACATCTTCTAGGTATATATCAATCTGTTTTGAACTTGTGGTATACAATGGCTTTGTAACATTCGTGTTGTACCTTTTGCAGTGATCTAACAAATGTTGAAATCAAGAGAGGGCCAATAACCCCAGGCAAGAAAGTTACACTCCTGCGTCGACCAATGACTCATGTTGAGAAAGGGGGTTTAGGTTTATCACTGAAACCTATCAAGCATGACCCTTCCTTGCATGACAAGTCATCTGCTGCTAAAAGAGATCATCAACTTGGAGATTCTTCTGATTTGGCATCCAAGTACAACTTGCCTGATGATGAAGAAGTTACTAATCCGATTGATTACACATCTAGTGACTATGATGTTATAAGAGCGCATTTATCTCTACTCTCTATAGAGAATAATGACTCAAAACAGCTGAGCAAAATGTAAGCTCCTCTAAATATTTCTCCATCTTTTATATGCTCTACTATTAATGGTCTTTTAAAATGTTTTTTTTTTACAGAGATTCCTCCTCAGACCATGTTGAAGCAGATGAGGCGCAGTGTAAAACTCATGAGCATGCTTCTGGTTTCACATTTGACGTTAAGCAGCTTGTGAATCATGAGAAAGCTCCTCCTAAACCAAGTCTTCAGAGGCAGAACGCTATGGTAATCAAAATGGCTTCTCTTGTCTCTTATAGCTGAATCAAGATCTTGTACATAATGCTCGTGTCTTTTATATGTTTCTAGCGTCAACAAAGATACACAAGAGAACTGGATCCAATGCCTACAAGAGATAGCATTACTACTGCATCTTCACATGGTTATAGGCCATCGATTTCCATGACCAAGGTAAAGTCTTTTTTTTCTCATAAACCATTAATATTTTTTTACACTCTTTGATTCATACTTTTATTTTTGATTTTCATGTTTTGGCGCAGGCATTGACAACAGCTACTGACTTTGTACCAAAGAGGAACCAACAAGTCATGAACCCGCATTACTCTCAGTGTCAGGTTCCTTCAGGGCAGTATGGTAATATCAAAAACTCTCCTTACACGCCACCAAATCAGAACGAGAGCTACAACATGCCACCCCAATCAGCAGCGCTTCAGCAACTTGGTGGTAGTAACATGGCGCATAATGATAATATGATGAACTCTCCTTACTGGCGACCAGAACAGAACGACCGCTACAACATGCCTCCTCAGTTAGCTGCCTCTATCAGTCCCTATGCTTACTACGGTTCTGTTAACTCCTTTGGCACGTCGAGAGATAACGTTGCAAACTCGAGGTTTGGCTATGAAGGTGGTGTTTCAAGGAACCACTTGTCATCAGTTCAGCAGTATCAGGTGAAACACACAACAAATCTCTCTTAGGGCTTTGGGTGACTTGGGTTATACGTAAACACCAGCTTGTTGTTTTTTAATCCACAGATTGGAGATTCAAATGTGTTGCCACCTAGTTCCATACGTAGCCGCCAGCAACGACAAAAGCAGCCTTGGAGTGATTTCAGTGTATCTCCGAAACCAACAAAACGATAGGAGTCATGATCCGTCTGACCAAACCCAACAACGGTTATGGCTAAGAGACAGCTGGAGTAAACCAAAATCAACCATATCAATGACTTTCTTTTAATGGCTTTAAGCTACTTTGTTTGTGTGAATATTAAGGCCTCAAATGACTTTTCCTGTTGTAGTACGTTCTATCTTTCTTTACTTTTTGTTAATACTAGTTTCACCAAGAATTCAAGATATACACGATTGAATAAATATGTTGTTAAAGTTTTGAGCTTTCTTACAATGTTAAGGTTTTGTAAATTAAAATATGACGAAGCACGATTTTAGTTTACCAAAAAATCTATAGATACCCAAAAAATTACAATGAGTACGTTGACTAAAATAGTTACCCAATCAATGAGTACGTTGACTAAAAGGGTTCATGTGTTAATCTGAATATATTTTTTTTTATTTTATTTTTTCTCGTATCCAAAAAGACTATATAAAGCTCAAAGGTTGAAACTTGAAAGAGTGAGAAACAGAGAGGGAAACGAACACAAGAAAGTTTCTTGATACTCAAGAAGAAGCGAGAGAGAGAAAGAGAGAATCATTTTCGTTCCTTCTTCTTGCATGCGACTGCGAACGAAAGAAAGAAAGCTCTGACAAGTTTCGTGCAAACATGGCGGCGAAAGACGAAGACGACGGCAACGTAAACGCCGGTGGTAATCAGGCGGAACCGAGTGAGATCGATCAGTATCTGGAGGAAATATCCTCGAATCGTCTTCGTTCTCAAGGTTTCGTCATCTTCTTCTTCTTCTTCGACTCTGTTGTTTCGTTATCTCTCTGTTTTGTGTGTTCATTCTATCCATCGAATGTTTGCTTCTGAGTTATCTTTGCGTGTCCATCAAGTTTTATATTGCTTCGACGACACCTGTGTTTCCAGATCATGAAGTTGAAAGCAACCAAGATGAGACGAAAGAGGTATTAATTAGAAGAAACTTAATTAATCAAACAGACCCTTCTCTCTGCTTGAATCTTTCAATCTAAAAGCTTCAGTTTTTTCTCTCTTCTTGTTTGCTTGTAGACCACGGACACGTCAGCATCTTGCTCTCAAGGAGTTGATAGAAGCATCTTCCAGAATACTAGTAGTGATAAAGGTAGCGAACAACAAGCTTTATCTTTAGATGATAATATGATGCATAAAGACTTGATCTTTGTGGTTTCTGTATACTTCAGAGATGAGTAATGAACAAGGAACAAGTTCTAATCAACTGTTGGCTGATTCATCTACTACTAGTAATGTCCCTGTAACCTCGGTTGTAGCATCTTCTAGGTATCAGTACTCTGCTTGGAGTTTTTGTACCAATGTTATCTCGCTTTTGTAACAATATTCTCATGTTTTTCGTTTGCAGTGGCGTAACAAATGATGAAACAAGAGATCAACAGAAAGAGCCTTTCTCTAAAGATAATGATGACTCAATAGAGCTGAGCAAACTGTAAGTCTAGAGAGCTTTCTCCATTTGATCTTATTGATGATAATCTTTTAAAATGTTTTCTTTTTTGTTTCACAGAGGTTTCTCCTCCTCATCAGACGATCGTGAAGCAGAACAAAGCATTACTACTACTGCATCTTCACCTGGTCGTAGCCCATCGGTTCCCATGACCAACGTAAAAGTCTTTTTCTCATAAACCGTTAATATTTTCTTTAAAACTACTTTCTTTTAACCTCTTTTGCTTCATACTTTTTAGTTTTGATTTTTCATTTTTTTGGCGCAGACTTTGATACCACGTACTGACTTTGTACCACGGATGCTGGGGACCCCACAAGCCATGAACCCTCGTTACCCTCAGTGGCAAGTTTCTCCAGGGCAGTATAGTAATATCACGAGACCTCCTTACTCACCATTTCAGCAACATGGTGGTAGTAACATGAGGCGGCCTTATGGTCATATGGTGCCATCTCCTTACTTTCGACCAGAACAGAACTACATGGGGCCTCCTTACTTTCCACCACCATCAGCACCACCATTTCAGCAACGTGGTGGTAGTAACATGATACCTCCTTACTTTCCACCATTTCAGCAGCGTGGTGGTAGTAACATCTACAACTACAACATGGTTCCTCCTTCTGATGTCTATATGGGTCCTTACCCTTACGGTTATCCTAACAACTTTGACACGTCTGCACACTCGAGGTTTGGTTATGAAGGTGTCCCAGGCGACTACTTGTCATCAATTAGGCAGCATCAGGTGAAAGCCCCATCAAATTTCTCTTAGGGTTTGGATGACTTGGCGCATAAGTAACCTTTTATTTGTTCTCTTGCTTGTTGTTTTGTTCACAGAGTGGAGATTCAGCTGTGTACCCACAAGGACAGCAGCAGCAGCAGCTGCCTTGGAGATATGACTTTGCAACTCAGAACCAACAAGACGATAGGAGAGATGATCCGTCTGACCAAACCCAAAGAGACAACTAGAGTAATCCAAAATCAACTATCGTTGGAGTGATTTTCTTTGATGGCCTTATGCTACTTTGTTTTTGTGAATGATAAGGTGTTTTGAACTACTACGTTCTATCTTTCTTTTTTCTTAATACTAGGTTCATCAAGAATTCAAGATATAAATGTAAAATGAATATTTTGTTGGAATGAAGTTTCGAGTTTTTTTTAGTTTGTTCCTATGAGGGTTAAATTTTACTATTGAGATTTTAGCATATATTTTAACAAATTGTATGCTCCATAGTTCCATTTGACTGAGGAAAAAAAAAATTTCGGTTCATAGTTTCATTCAAAAAAAAAAAAAAAACCGGTTCCGGTGTGGAGGAATATATTTGTGCTCACAAAATTCTATAAAGTGTACTTATTAATAAATCTTTTTGAGTTTTTCTTTTAATTGCTAGTTTGATCCACTTTTGATTTTTAGCTTTTAATACATGTTGGAATCTATATATGAGCTTCGCTCCTTGGAATGGATATTACTCCAGATTGAACAGAACAGTTTTAGCTTGTTTTTTTTTCTGATTAAACTGTCACAAGAAATATTCTTTATGATTGATTGTTTCTCAAAATCCGCAAGGTGTAACAATGATATTGTAAAAAACGGTGTCAGAAATGCTCAAAATCGCCGGAACCACGTCATAAGAAACGGCGAAAACGACACGTCAAGCCGTTTGTCGCTTGCGGCTAGAAAGTGGCACGGTGTGCTGGGAGCTGACAAACAAAGTTGACCCTTCAATTAATTTATAGGATATTCACTTACTTGGTATACATTTACATATTTATAGGTTTTGACCCCTTCCTTTCCAATACAACCCCATAAGTCCATAACAATACCAACTTGTATGTTTTTCACTTTTTCAATAATCTGAACATTTTTCTTTAATAGTTACAATACTGTTTAATAGATAGTTAATAACCACATGTAATCACGTACCACACAAATAGAAGAATTCAACTATAAACCTTAGTAAAAATTTATAATACCATAATGTAACAAAATATTTAATTGCCAAAAATAATATATATTGTAATATATGGTTTAGTTTATAAAAAAGTAATATAAACTATTTAAAATACGAACTCTTAAAATAGACAAATAATAAAGAAATAAAAAATAGAATGAAATACCCAAAATAAAACAATCAAAATAAAAAATTAGGATAATTTAATATTATTTATTTTTCATCAACAATTAATAATATAATATATTTTGCATTTTATTTATTTTATAAAATTTATATAATGATTAATTATATTTTTCCAAGATAAATGATACAATTGTATGGAATTGATCGAGTGTATTTCACAACATTTCATATCTAAAATGAAAATCCAGTTGCAGCTTTAATTAGAGATCAGAATCTTTCACCTTAAGGGAGGAAGGGAAATAGGAGTTATGGTGCTATTTTATAATTTATCAATATCGCAGGGTTTGTTTATCAATTAATTACAAGTATCTAATCACTATCTAAATAAAAATACGAAAAGCTGTAAACAATAACACAACACATAAACTATCGTGTCAATCAAAACTAAACTAATCCCGTTATTAAAATCTGTCAATCACAAAACTATCATCCTATAATAATAAATCACACTGTCTATGAACGATTCTCCACAAAGAATTAGCCAAACCCATAAAAAAAAGGTTTCATCTCTGTGGAGCCCTTGGAAGAAGTTTCGAACTTTGCTAGGTCAAAGGCTCAACGCTTCCTCCTTTATCTAAAAACCACCGTGGTTTTTCTTCTCCGGCGATGGCCAACGACGGAAACAACATCGACCCATTACTCCAATACCTAATCAACACCCCAAGAACCAACCACCCACCACAACCACCTCTCTTCCCCTTACCCGAAAACGACGACGTCACGGTCCCGATTCCAATGACTCCCACAGAGTTCAAAAACCGTTTAATCTTTGGCCCGTTCCCTCGCTCCCACTACGACTCCGCCCTCCTCATCGACGCCATATCACAAAACCTCTCACCATCCACCTCCGCCAACACTTCCTTCTCCGACACCTCCACCGTCGACATCCACCTCCCACCTCCAGAACACAAACCTAAACAAACCCCTCACAGATTCCACCGCTCCAAAACAGCTCCCGCTATGGTCGCAATCAATAACCTAACTGACACGTTTGATCTCAAAACAGAACGGTCTGATTCTAAGTCCATCGTCCGACAAGCTGTTGCACTCCTTGTCGTGTATCTCTCCTTAGGTGTCCTTATCTATTGGCTGAACCGAGACAGCTATGCCGTGGTCCACACGCATCCTATCGTTGATGGTTTATACTTTTGTATCGTTACAATGTGTACAATAGGGTACGGCGACATAACCCCCGACACGGTCCTTACCAAGATGTTCTCGATCTTGTTCGTTCTCGTCGGGTTCGGTTTCGTGGATATACTACTAAGCGCGATGGTTAGTTACGTTCTTGATCTTCAAGAAAACTACATGTTAGAAGCAGCGAAGAACGATAGTTTCGATGGGGCGGAGAGGAGGAGATCTTATATAATCGACGTGGCCAAAGGGAGGATGAGGATTAGGTTGAAGGTTGGTTTGGCTTTGGGTGTTGTGATGTTGTGTCTTGGTTTTGGGGTTTTGATTATGCATTTTATCGAGGAGATTGATTGGTTGGATTCGTTTTATTTTTCGGTTATGTCGGTTACTACGGTTGGGTATGGAGACAGGGCGTTTAAGACTTTGCCTGGTAGGCTTCTAGCTGCGGTGTGGTTGCTTGTGTCTACTTTGGCGGTTGCGAGAGCGTTTTTGTATTTGGCTGAGGCGAGGGTTGATAAGAGGAATAGGGAGAGGGCTAAGAGGGTGCTTGGTGAGAACATGTCTATCTCTCAGTTCTTTGCTGCGGATATTGATCATAATGGCTGCGTTAGGTACTTATTTTTCTCATTTATTCAATGGATCTATGGTTTGATGCAATCGTTGTTAGTATTAGTCAGTGTTACTTCGGCAAATCGGAGTGATTTTTGCCGATTTTTTTTTTTTTTTTAAATAATCGGTACGGAGCTCAAAAATCGGTCTAAGCGCCTAACTAGGTCTAAGCTCTTAATCAATAATCTCATATAAAGCGACTAAAACCGTCTATTGATTTCCTGGAAAATGGTTTTAGTAAAGTTCAGGTTCTTGAAATCATTAAGTTTTGAGATTCTTGAATCAATTGGATTCTCAGGTTCTTAGATTTTAGTAGATTTGTATATACCCTTTTTGATCTAAATCACATGCTTGTGATCTGTTAGCTGAGGGCGCCCTGAACTATTTTGACTAATATTATGATCTTTGATCTAATGATCTTCTTGGTTTTGCAGTAAAGCAGAGTTTGTGATATACAAACTAAAGAAGATGGAGAAGATAACCGATAAGGATATTGATCCGATTGGTAACCAGTTTGACAGGCTTGACAAAACCAATAGTGGAAGGATTACTCTTTTAGACTTATTGGAAACCAGCACCAATGAGTTACCCTCTGCAACTTCTGTTTAGGATCACACATTGCATGTAATATATATATAAACAATGAAAGTTCTGCAGTTGCCGGTTTACTTGAACCGGTTTAAATTCTAGTTTGTCTCCTTCTCACCTAAGATGATGAAGAGAAAGAAGTTTGATGTTTGCTTTCCTTGACCTGTTTGATGTCATACCAAACGGGTACATGCCAATGGTTTGCTTAGGTTGAGGAGTTAAAGGGTTTATTTTATGCATATATTGTTGATAATACTTCGGTTTGGTTGAAGTCATTTTGATACCGTTTGAAGTAGAGTAACTTGTGTTCCCAAATATGAGACTGTAAATGTTAATGTATAATTTGGTATTTCACTATTTTCAATCCATTTCTTTGTGCTCAACTGTTTTATGTATAGTGTTTAGTTCTTTACATTTTCATATATCTAAAAAGTACTTTCTTCCTATGTTGTCACACACCCTAACAAGAAACATGCCTTCTTAACTTAGGAAATGGTCAACAATCTCATCGGCAACTTCTTCTTAGCTTTATGAATTATTAAGCCTTAGACGGCCTATTCTAGTTCTTTTACATTTGAAAAGTGAATATAATTCCCATGTTAAAATCATAACAAAGATAAATAATCATATAAAAACTAGATTTAAGTGTGTCAATTACTCAACAAAATTAATAGAAAACTGATCAATCCGTTTTAAATACCCTGCAACAAAGCTACACTAGTTTTAGGACCTTTAGGTACAACAAAGCTAAACACAGTAACTATGGTTAAGCATACATATTACAGATTCACTAAATTTTATTTATTGTTCTTGTCTATGTATTTTAAAAGATATATTTCCAGTTAGTTCTTTTACGCAAAAATATAGATTTTTTCAGTTCGTTGTTCTAACAGGAATCATAGTCTACACTATAGACTGCAGTTAGTTTACAAAAAAAGAAAGCAATATCACTTAGCAAACTGAATATACAAAATTGTAAAAATAATAATATATAGCTTTTAACATCAATAAAAGTTTCGCGTTTGCAAGTCGATCTCATAGACATTTGTAGGTTTAGCTAGTCCTTAGACTGTCTTTCTATTTTTTTTTGTCCGCCGTCCATTTAAAATTAGATCAAGAGGTGGACAAACGACTGTATACAATTTATTTTATCAAAATAAAGTATTTTTTATTATAATTGAATTTTATTCCGATGATATTTTATTTTAAAATAAAAATAGAATAATGGATAAAAATAATGAGATATTTTGTTTAAAGTGAACTCATTATTCATGCTATTAAAGAGTGAAATTTTTAAAAAAGAGTGAAAGATAAATGGCTTGAATCGTTCTTACTCAACCTTTTTTATAATAAAATAAAAGTTGAATTGGAAATGATATTAGCGAACTGAGTTGTGACATGTGAAGTTTTTTGTAACTTTAAAATTGTAGCCTTAATACAGGTATGCATGTATAACAATTTGTGTCATTTTTTTTAATTGCCGGCTCTAATTAACATATAATAATTCTACTATTTACTCCTTCCATTTTATTTTAGCTATTGTGTTTTACGTTTTTACATAAAGATTAAAAAAAAAATTTTGACAATAGATTAAAATATTTTTAAAATAAAAATATCATTACTTATATATCTAATTATATTTTAAATAATTTAAAAAATAAGCATAGAAATAATAAGTTTAATATTGAAATTATAAAACAACACATATTTTGAAACGAAATATTTTCTTTACAACAACAATATATAAACTGAAATCAAGGAAGTATTTAACATATCAATCATCACATTGAAATTTTTTGTTAGCATTGACTAGATTTTAATAATGTTTATTATTATGCTTTTCAGTTTTTATACAATAATAATTAACTGTTCAACAAACAATTATTTGAACAAAAAGAAAAATAAATAAAAAGTCAAACAAAGATAGTGAATGAAAATTCCTACGCACCAACATCTTTAAGAAGTTTGGTGCATCCGCACATGCATATTCCACAAAACAACTGGTCGTAAATATCAACTGCGAACATGTATTTCTTTTAAGACAACTGCGAACATGTATTTTTGTGTAACCTTCGCGGCTTCGCCTTTTGTCTCCTATCAAAGTTGAGGTTGAGTGGTTGACTGCTAAATAATTTAGGTAACTTACAGGAAGGCTTGAATATATAAAAGAGAATATACTAAAGCTTCAAATTGAATATTATAAAAGCTTTAAAAAATCTTGTACATTAAAATATTTGTTTTTACAAAAAATTCTTGTACATAGAAACCTCTTGGATATGAAGATGCGGGCGATTAGACAAATAAGACAGTGAGCAAAATAGCAGTAAGTCTTTTTAATATATATACATTTATAGTATAAATCTAGTTTGGTATTATTCAGAGTCTTATGTTATGTTTGTCTGCTTCGGAAAATTGTCACACTAGCAATCCAGTAGTTATACTATATGTATATATCATGAAAAGCAGTTGTAATTTGTAAACCTAGTTCGATAAGTTTAACCCTTTGAAAAAATAATTACACTTTTGATGTATTTCTTTTGTTTTCAACCTTGGATAAAAGGAAATAGCTATTGAACAGTATCGATTGTTTTTGGCTTTCATGTTTGTATTTTTTTTCCATGGGAACATTCTAAAGGTCTTGCATGTTGTTAACTCTGTTTGTAAACCTCATCTTTTATTTTTGAAATGATTTTACATTCTTAGTAAAAATAAATCTTTTCTTTTTTCTTCGTTCTATATGGAAAGTAAAAAAAACATCAAGAACGTAAGTATAGTAGCAATTATTGACGTTTATGATCCATCGGAATCACGACTCAATAGTCAGTCACTAGTCGCTTTTTTGGGATCAGCGTTAATCTGTCACAAGATTATAATTATAGTTATGCACGACTCCAGTCAACTATTTATACATTTTGTTTCAAAGTAGTTATATACGGTTTCTGGAAACGTTTTCATCATTTTCTCTTTCAGAAACATTTTCACTATGATTAGTTGTTTTGAATGATGTAATTCAGTTTCTTATAGACTATATGCATCCTGCTGTAGTTCGTTTGAATTAAGATCGAGATGTACATGACCAACATATATTTGTTGTTTAACATTATGCTTAAGGTAACTTCTATAGAATTTGATTGCAAAAGAGTAGAAAAAGAAACCCAAAGAAGTGTAAGTGATCCATGAGCATTTTATTAGCTTATGAACACACAAATAAACTCATTTTTTTTGTTCACATCGATTTAATACAAATTTATGTTGACTTTGTAAATCAAACCAGTAGATTTGTATCTATGCGAACGATAAAAAAAATTGTTTTTGGCACTTTACTTTAGATTAGCTGTATTTAAATTTTATATTTTTAATACATAAATGATTTCTGAGCTGAAAAAGATTTTTTGAACATTTTGATATTTTTCAAATAAGTTGCAAAAATCGATCATTTATCTGGTTCTAAAACTACTGCAAAGAAACTATTAGATATGATGTTTTGAGTTATTAAAAAGGAAAATAGATATGATGTTTTGAGCTATTAAAAAGGAAAAAAAATCATGTTGACCGAACAGATGTAAACTTTCTAAAGTCAATAGATGATCACTTCTTTGTCATTATTAGATTTTTGTTATATGTTATTTTCCAATAATTCCACTATTTTTACTATAACAGTAAAAATATTTATTTAAAAACATATTATCTATGATGATTCATTTATTTGACCAAATATGCTCTTTTATTATTTTAGTGTTCATTTTACATGTTTGAGGTGTTATGTTCGTTTTACATGTCTGAGGATAATTCCAACTGTGAACAGAAAAAAAAAAAGATAGTTCCATCTTCTGGTGTGAAAACTGGAAAGAGATTTTTGGGCAATGTTGATGACGTTGGTAATCCTCTTTTTTCTTTTGGTGTACTGACGTTGGTAATCTGTCAGCATATCAGCCATTTTTTTTCCTTATATCCCATAATTTCAATCTTATATTTGTAAACTTTTCTTTGTGTAAATAATTTTTTGTAACATACTTTGTCATACTTTATGTCCTCGATTTTTTTTTTTTGACATCAACTTTATGTCCTCGATTAGTTACTGACTTATTGTATATCTAAATTAAGCTTAATCAATTTCATTTACATAAAACATACAAACTACATCCATGAGTTTTTTTTTTTTTTTTTGCTTTTATAAGAAAGTTTCTTAACATGTAATCATCATCCCCTTGACTTGGAATTCTATATTCATAAAATAACGTCTGATATAAAATTTATATTTTAGGGTTGAGGACCCAGATGGAAATAGTACACCCCGTGCCCGGTCATGTGTCGGTTACGGTCAAATTCCGCTGCTATAACTAACACGTGTTATCTTAATGACCTCACGATATTCGCCTTTGTTGCTGCCTTCTTTACTACTGGTTTAACATATGTCACCGGTTTCTCCACACGAGATTGTTCCCACCTTCTTCCAATAAGATAATTAGATAAACAATAATTTGATGCACCTCTAACCATATTTTTCCATAGTTTGACAATTTAAAAACTCAAATAAAAAATAATGAGTACGTTCTATACAGTATTAGTATTATCAACTGAAGAATATTTTAAGAATTTTAAAAATTCAAATGAAAAATAATGAGTACGTTCTATACAGTATTAGTATTATCAACTGAAGAATATTTTAAGTTAAATCATGGTTTTACATATTTGTTACAAATTTTTTTAACCTAAGTGTTCCAGCATGTCTTAAAGAGTATAGATATATTGCTAAACTGCAAAATGTTCTTAATTTAATAAGATAGAATTGCATACTATAACAATAAAACTTATTATTAAGTTCATAAATTACTATTAAAATTTTTAAAAAATTAAAAAGTTAAAGAATATGCTATATTTTGTTAGAATAATTTTTTATCCTATAATGCTTTTAAAACATATTCATGTTAATGAAAATCCTATGCTCCTTATTTTTGTAGATGCTCTTTTTGGATTATTTAACCAAACAAAAATTAGAATATTAAGTAACTATTCGTAAATATATGAAAATCTTATAATATAATCGCATAAAAATGGGATATTAGAATAAATTTTTTTTTTTTACAACATGTTAGAATTAGTGATTCTTTTTAGTCCATTATAAAATTTCAGAATAATAATACTAGTTGCATAATTCAATAAAAGTATATCTTAATATTAATACATGAAAGTACATTTACAAATAAATTTTGGTAAATCTTTTTTAAAAATTTAGATACTCTTAATATATGAATTAGGAAATTATATATCATATATATATCAAAAATGAAAATTTTTTTTTATATAAGTGAAAGCCACATATATATTTTCAAACAACCAATAAAACTATTTTTGTAGGTCATGTTCGTAAGTTATCATTTCCTCTTAGATAATCACATACTGATTACTGAAACAACTTTAATAAAGATCTTGGAAACTGAGTTAATTTTTTTTTGTAACTTAAAAGCTGAGTTAATTTTTGAGGTAATTGTGGTAATTATAAATATGTAACTAAAAGTTAGTTTCATTTAATAAGAAGGAGTTCACGTTTTACTTGAAAACCACAAAAGAAAATTAGCATACTAAAAGAACCCAAATAAGTACCATTGCTAGTTGCTATCTCTTATGTTAATCTGGGACATCTATTGTAAAAAAACTTACTTTTTGGTGAATATGCTAAGATTTTTAAAATTTAGAATTTAGTTGTTCAAAAATAATTATTCTTTTCATGTACTGTCATAAGACTTCAAGAAGTTTAATTATGATAAAAATGGTTTTGATTTTATGTTCACATTAAACATTTAACCAACAAAGCCAAGTAATGGTTCCTTACTCGCGGACCACTTCTGTAAGGTAAAATGCTCTCCGTCAACTCAAATTTATAAAGAAAATTCGTTTTTAAATATAAAAAGCCATTCAAATCACAAACCCTTTAAATCATTCACACTCGAACTATTTCATTCAACCCTTCATTTTTAAAATGTTTTCTTTATTATTAACTTACACTCTAAAACGCCATTTTTACTATATTTTATTTAGCAAGACATTAAATAATATATAGTTTTCAAACGCTATAAATACAAGAAGACCCAAAAGTCTATCACCAGATTTAGACCGACTAGAGAATCATAAACGTAAAAAGTTCGTCTTCTTTCTTTCTTTCTTTCTTTCTTTAAGCTCTTACTTCTTATATATTTTTTTTTCCAAACTTATTTGGTTTGAAGCTCTTTGTTCTTAATCATGTCTAGTGAAACCAAAGATCTTAACAACTCCCAGTACACTTCATCCTATAACTATTACAACAAAATCGACAGCCAAAATATGATGAGTCTCCCTTACGTTTCTGGTCCATGCACTTATAATGCAAACATGGTCTCATCACAAATAGGATCTGATCTACAATCGGGTTCTCAAGAAGCGTTTGGATTTGGTTTCGAGCCCTCGTCATCTTCTAGCGAGTTTTTTAATCCTTCGGTCGAGCAAGAAAATGGGTTTTATAATGCTTATAATTATAATACTAGTCTCAAGAGTCATGAAGTTGTCGGTGGTGGTGGTGCAATCATTGAGAATGAAACTAGGGTTTCTGCATCTCCTTCCAGTGAGGCCAATCATTACCAGGACGAAGATTCTGGCAAGAATCTGATGAAAATAGAAGCTGGCGATGGAGGAGATGAACAACGTTCTCAGAAAGTGTAAGCTTCTGTCTTTGAGAAAAGTTCATAATAGTTTTAGTAGTTGTTTTTGTTTTGTTTTTATTAGTAGTTAAACTTTTATATAGTCAATCAAGATGGAAATATTTAGAGTTCATCATCACATGAATCATGATCAAACTTTTTTTGCAATCACTGAAAATGATTCGTTGTTCTAATCAAACATCTTTTGCATACAAAAACAAAACTCTAGCAAATCAAACACCGGTTGCCCAAAAAAAAAAGCAAATAAAACACCAAAACCTTAATTCGTCGAAAATTTAAAATGCATTTTTTCAGTTCGAGGGCCAATCATTTCTTGAGCATAAGTTTCTTTAATTAACTATAAATAAAAGATATTTTAATTTATATTGTTTTATACGGAAAATGCAAATACAGAATTTGAATATCATAAATGAGATCTCTTTAATTAGAATACTTAGCGATTCTATTTTTATGAAACAAACCATGTTTTGCTAGTTTTATATTTGAAAGAACGATAAATAAAAGCATCTCAATCACAAATTAAAGTTTAGTTTTTTCCTGTATTGCATATTTTGATTCCAAAGTAACAGAGTTTTATTCATTGATGAATTATCTGCCCCTAAAAACCCCGCTTAAACAGAAAGACGAGTCCCATTTTTGGTAGACTACCACCTAATATTGCTGTAAAAGGTTAAAAACTTGTACGTCCAGCAATCATTTGGTGCCTAGCATTATTAACTATATTGTTCAAAGTCAATTGTATGGTATGATGCCATGTATTACAATACGGTCCATCATGACAAAGCATTAATTCAGTTGCGTATTATTTATATGGTTCAGAGTTAAAACAAAGAAGAATCAAGAGAAGAAGATAAGAGAGCCACGATTCTCGTTTGTGACTAAGACGGAAGTTGATCATCTCGAAGACGGCTATCGTTGGAGGAAGTACGGCCAAAAGGCAGTCAAAAACAGTCCCTATCCGAGGTACTTTAATCGACTATTATACTTTTTATAATATATGAAGAAATAATTAAGTACAATCAACTAATGAAACCATTGAAATGTTGAACAAATATAACTTTAGTTGTTTTTTTGCTTTAAAATACTTTGGTATTCGTAGTAAAAAAACACTTATGTTTTCTTTCTACTTGAAAAACTAATACCAAATTTATTTACAATATTTTTTTTTGTATCCACATCATTCAACGTCCAAGAAAGATTTCCTTATACGGATCTATTTAATGTTTTTTTGTTCGACTATATATAGTTAATTATATTTCAGTCTGAAAATAATTGTTAGTTTATATCTCTTATAGTTGTGATGATTGATCACATCCACATGCATACAAATTCATTGATCAACTATTTTTATTGTTTCCTAATTGAATTGTATTATTTATGTTATTTTTAAATCGTTAACTATATTCTGGTCATCAACTCAAGTTCTTTGTGAAGTTTTGCATGTTTTTTTATTAAAAATGATTTGATATATATTATAAGATTTTGACATTGTGTGAAAAGTAAATCAGTTTTGTTATACCAATATACAAAAGAATTGAAGTTTGATTTTGTAACCAACACTATAAGTCACATGCTTTGAAAATGTGACATTCTAAAACAATATAGTATATGTCATTTACATAACAGGAGTTACTATAGATGTACAACGCAGAAGTGCAACGTGAAGAAGAGAGTTGAGAGATCTTACCAAGATCCAACGGTCGTGATCACAACCTACGAGAGTCAACACAACCACCCGATTCCGACCACTCGCCGCACGGCAATGTTTTCCGGACCCGCCGCATCTGATTATAAACCCTCGTCTCTATCACCAATGTCCAGTTTCATCAACACTCCAACAAGCTTCTCACATGATGATCACTTTCGTGTGCCATCATACTCAAGCGTGAATGCAAACCCTTATTATCAGCAGCAACAAAACCATGAGTTTCAGCATCATAGTGACTATGAGCTTTTGAAGGAGATGTTTCCTTCGGTTTTCTTCAAACAAGAACCTTGATGATATTTTATTTTTGGGTGCAAATGTTAAAACCTTGATGATATAGTAATACTATTATACATAAACAAAGTCGGATGAATACATGATTAAGTGGTAGTTTTATTAAAATTGCATGTATATTTTTTAGACTATAAGATATATTGTAGAAATGTTAGGCATGGATATGGAGTCTCTTTCGAGTTATTAAAATAAATTTCTTTGAGTGAATATATTAATTTGTTATCCTTGACGGGCATGTGCATTTTTAGGAAATACGGGTTAAATTTTAGCGGAAAACCAG
>JABAYD010036198.1:0-12100 GCA_014822095.1 Diplotaxis tenuifolia
ATTTTTAAAACACTATAAGATTTATCCAAAGGGTTTATGATTTATCATAGGGTTTAGGTTTAGGATTAGAGTTTAGGGTTTAGTGTCTTAGTGTTAAAATAATTTTTTTTAAAAGATTTATTTTCGTTTTTATTAATTATTATTATTCATTTTTTGTATTTTTATTTAAAAACATAATACATTAATTGAACAAGATTTTGTTTCCTTTTTTAAAAGATATCAAAAATGAAATAACACAATATTATTGGATCCGAGAGATCGAATCTAATCTAATTCTATTTAAAGCCCTTATTCGTAGAGTTTTCAAGCTGTTCACGTGTGATTTTTTAATCAACCAATCAAATTACTCTAATCTTACATGTCATCTGCTTCTGTCCCGGTTGGGCTTCGATTTAATTGGTTATGGGCTTGGTTTGTTCGTTGGCCCGTATCAATCTGAGCCCATCGCATGGTTTAAACAAAATATGACTTCTTCCTCGCGTCTCCAGAGGTAGTGACGACTCCCGTTGCGCCGTCGACGTTTCGTCTCCTTCGTCTCGCGATCTCAGTAACCGTACATTAATCTTTAAGCCTCTCATTACTCCTCTACCACGCTTAAAATACTTCAATTTACTTCAGCAGTTCAATCATCGTCCTTTTAAATCCATCGAGCAGTTAATATATATATATGATTTCAACCCAGTTCTTCGTTCTCAACTGTTTTCAATCGTTCCCAATTTTTAGTCCAATTGATAATCGTATTTCTCTCCGTAATTACTGTCACGTCGCCGATTATCTTCTCCGTCAGGTACACCCTCAGTTTCTAGGATCCGATTTTGCATCCATGTTCTTTGAATGATCTTATAGAAAAACATGCATGAGTTCTGAGAATATTAAACATAATCAGTTTTTTTTTTGTTTTTTTCCCGTGATAACATGTTTGAATAGTCCTTCGGTCCATATTATTTTAATCTAATTGAGCATGCGTCTCTGTAACATGTAATACAGAGAGCGTAGGTACAGAGCTTTTTGAGACTTTGGTTTAGTATTGTTAAGAATGATGGATCTTGGAGATGAATATATTTTCTCGGTCCTAACTCCTTTTGGATTTTTTCCTTTAGTGCTTCAACAACAGCCCTGTGAATGGCATCTTTGTAAGGGGAAAAGTCGCCTCTGTTGAGTTAGATTAGGGTCCTACCAATCTACAAGCAGTTCCTTACGCCAGGCATGTGTATTCAGAACTATAAAGGTCAGTCTTCATCCCTTGAACATCATTCTCTTCATTCGTAGAACACCAAAGAAAACTTTATAAGTATAATGGCTAATTCACTAATCATTCTTGCTGATTTGAAAGCTCAGATTCTTGGCAGCAAGGAACTTCAAAACTCAGTGGTGAGCTGATGGCATCAATATTCTTATCCTCATGATTCTAAGGTTATTATGTTCTTAAAACTCATGATTATCAGACATTTGCATTCATATATTCACTGAATCACTTTTGAATGCGAAATTTAGAATCGATTATGATTTCTTCTTCACCTCATGATTACAAGACTTTTGTATTCATATCTTCATTGAACCTCTTTTGAATAATAAATTTAGAACCCGTTAGTTGATTATAAATTCTTCTTCGCGTCTGTTTCTCAATGCCACATCAGGGAAACTTAGCTGTTTCGACAAGAAGACTAATGCAGAGGAAAGTTACTTTTACAAGTAAGTATCTTGGTGATTATTAAATGATTAATTATATGAGTTTGTTATATTATTTATCCTTCACTCAATCTGCCTGGATATTATTCATCCATGTAGGCTGGTCTCCAAAGACGCTGGCATACATCATCAGCTTCACTTCTTAGAGGCTATACAAAGGTTGAACGTTTGACCATGGATGATCACAACGAGTTTATCATCACTGCTCCATCTCAGGTTATACAACTAGCTTTAAAATTTTGTTAGTCCTACATTTTGAAATTTGTATGTGATTCTAATATTCAAAAAATGTAGGAGATTGACTTTGTTTGCTTGCACCGGGAACGTCAACGGCATCGAGATGGACAAAGGGTGGTGTTAAGTTTCTTGCTCCAAGTGTACCAAGAAACTTCAGTGGACTGTCTCATCCTTTACCTGCGTGCACTGCATCAATACTAATGTTGTTGGTGTCCTCCGGTATGTATCATTTAGTAACATTCTATTATCAATCATTTGCACGAAAAGTCCACACACACAGATATACCCCTAATTTTAAATGCATGTTTATTGACTTATATCGTGTGGAGATGACCATTGCTAATGATACTGCTGAAGGTCTATTTGTTGGTTTTGATTGGGAAATGACAAACTTACATAACACCAGTGCCTATGAGGCTGGTTCTTTTGGTACGTCAATTTCAGCGCATATCACTATCCACCAGTTTGCTCTGAATATGTTCTATAGGAAACTCAGGTCCCCCCCCTCATTTTTTTGCAGACATGCACAAAGCACTGATTACTGGAACAGCTCCACGTGGTGCCGACACAGCTGGAGCAGCTTCCAAGATGGCCAAGAAAACATGGATGGCATTAAGATAATAAGAGCTCTGGATGCAGTATTTCCTCTTTGAATATTGCTAACACATCAGTGTTTCTTTCTAAGTTTGGGTTTGTTTTTCCCCTCTGGAGATATGATTGGTTCAGACAATCTTTATATAATTTAAGTTTTTTTCTTAAAAAAAATCTGTCTAAGTTTAAATTAGTCGATATATTACTCATGTCATTTAACTACTCATGATTAGTTTTTTCTTTGTTGTCTAGGACTAGGATCCATTTAGGATTAGTTTAAGTACGCGACACTCAAATTCTACTTCAAATAAAAAGGGAAGGGTCAACTATCAGATAACTTAATATAATCTAAGTACGTGTCCTAGTGATGTTTTAATCTTTCTCTAATTTAAACTATTTTTTCATGTCATGTAATCACTAAGGTATAATTTAGTTAAAAATGTCTTTTCCTCGTTAAAATATTTTTCAACAGAGCTGCAATAAGATATAAATACACTGTAAAAACGTTACTCTTTAGAAAATGTGTATATTAATGATGAGCATATGATGATACATGTATGGGATTACAGAATTTACTCTCTGAAAGGACCAAGGGAGCTTGATGTGATCAAGACAGTAGAGCTCGAGAAGGTTTTGCGGATTTTTAAAGTTTCTCTTTTGCTATGCCAAATTTCAGTGTTCAACTATTTATATCTTAGTTTCTTGCTGATTTATGTCATGTTTGGCTCAGTATTTGCATGCGGTTGGATTGTACCTTAGTAAGTACTAAGGAAGAAGATGTTAGAAGGAAGACTGTTATGGGAAAACATTATCAGCTTTTTACTACTTTAAAAGTAAGAAAAACTGTGCTTATGGATTTTACATTGATGTTTGATGATAAGTTCTTCGTTTTTTATGTCCGCAGATTGTAAAACAATCAGCCCCGCCTACGGATTGACTGGACAGCTGCTTCATGAGGCCAATAAGGAGATATTTACTTCTGGTTCTTATCGGCTAGGGGTAGCCATATAGATCTATATAAGATTAAACTTTGTTTTACACATTCTTTTTGTGTTGTGATTTCTATGGTGTAGAGGAAAAGGATATCGTAAATTGGTGAAAGTTGTGTGTTTATTTATTGTGGTCTAATCTATAGATTGTTTATGAAATTTTGAATATTGGTATTTTATTACTTTAACAACTATAAATTTACAGAATTGTATTTCTATAACTTTAAAGAACAAAAAATTATCTACACTAAATATCGAGATATTCAATCTACTAAAATATTTTATTTATGACTGTAAAATATTCATCAGAATCAATATAAGAGCTTTAATTAAATAATCATGCAAGAATATTAACAAAAAAAAGCCATGAATAATGCGAGATTAATTATTTACTTTTCATTTGATAAACGAAGTGAAGTAAAGAGTGAAAAAAACATTATTGAATATAATGAGTCTCATTCTATATTTTTAGTTTTTTTTTATATAAAATGATGAATATGGTCCTTTACCATTATTATTACTCATCAAAGAACGAAAACAAAAATCTTCTTTTTATTAAACTTTAAGAGCATTAATACATGATATAGTTAAATACTGATTAAAGATAGTACAAAATATATTAAAAATAGCCAAAACAATTTACTTATAATCTATAGCCATTATTTGAATCTTCAAATAATTATTTTTAAACAAAACTAAAATAAGAAGAAACAAAAAAAACTCAACATTACACAAAAAGCTAAATATGCAGAGTACAATGGCAAAGAAGAAGAACAAAATGTATTTCTCATCCTTTGGTGTGTTAGTTATGGTAATCATTTTTTAGAATTTTAAAGATAAAATAAGTGGCGAAGAAAAAAAAATTCATATTCCAAATAAGAAAGAGAATCCTATAAAAATACTTCAACTAAATTTTCTCTCAATTTTTAATATCCAAACTTATTTGATGCCGATTTAATATTTCAACTAGTTATTTTGCTTATTTAATATATGTGCTCATTCTACTACCCAACCTATGCTCATTTTAACTAAAAATTTAAATAAATTCCAAACAAAACTTAAAAAACCTTTGAAATCAAAATAAATCTGAAAATTTTCAAACTGAATTTCTAAGGAATAAATTAGCTAAGTTGTGGATAAAATATTAAAATTTAGAAAATCTGTAAATAAATAAATAATTTAGTTTTAAACTTTAGAAAGAAAATTAAAGTTTAAATGTAAACTACAACTAAAATTATAGTTTTAAATATTATCCACAGTTTAGATACCTTATTTCAAAAACTTAAAATAAAAATCTTAAGATTTTATGTGATCAATTTGAAGATCTTTTTAAAATTTCATTTGAACTTATAAATAATTTGAGTATTAAAATGAGTACAGTTTTAAAAATAAGTATACTAAAATGAATAAGTAATTAACGTAGGTATGAAATTAGATAAAAAATAAGTTTAGGTACTAAAAAGCGTAATGATATTTAATTGATGTATTTTCATGGATTTGTTTTCAATAATAAATTAATAAAATTACATATAGTTTAGTAAATTAAATAAAACACAAACAATTCAATAGACATAACAATATAAAAATATTTTTAATGAAATAAAATATTAAAATATGTAGTTCGCGCGTAGCGCGGAAAATTGATCTAGTCTAAGATAATAATGGGTGTTTAGAAAACCAATGTGATGTTTAGAAAAGAGAAACATAATGGGTGTGATCGGTTAGGTTAGAGTAATTAGGAGTAAATAAAGTAGTGTTATTTAGAGTATGACTGGATGGTCTTTTTAGAGTAAATTATCGAGTAATAGTTGTTTTCAGCTGAGTTACGTTGGAATTAAACCAATCAGAATAAAAAGCATGATTTCATGCAGCGTAACTTTTTTTTTGTTTTTTTTTTTTGTGGATTTTCAGTGTAATATTTTTTTTTTGTGGATTTTTCAGGGTAATATTTCCTCTCTCTTTTCTGTGGAGTAAAAGTTTACTCCAGCGTTACATTTCTTTTGTCATTTTTTTCCACGTATTTTCTTTACCTTTTATTCCACCTAGTTACGCTAATTTTATCAATCACACCCTTAGAGTAAAAGCTATAGAGTAAAAGCAGAATAGTAACTAGCGTAATTGATTCCTCTTACAAATACATGAGAAAAAAACAACGCATATTGAATACTCCTAGTAATCAGAGTAAAAGGATAAAATAAATATTATTTTCTTTTCCAAGTGATTGGTGAACTCGTCAGCTGAAGTCAGCGTAGTTAATTTCTAGCGAAAATATTAACGCTGGTTGTGCCTTTCAATCACACCTGTTAATGTTAAACAAAACCAATCAAACCCTACCCGACCATCTCTCAACCAATTGTAAACCGGAGTATAATCAATTTAGCCGGTTGGAACGTAAGATAAGAAAACGTCAAGAGTTCAATCTGTCTCCCACCAAAGGTCGTTAAGTCTTCTTTTTTTTCTTTTTTTTTTTGTGAAGTCTTTTGTTCTCCCTGGAAGCTCTTCTTCTCTCCCATTTGGGGCTTTTGATTACACAGAATATATGGCGGTGGTAGGATCACGGTCGCGGCGAACGGAGGTCTTCTAATCTCATCCATCTTCTCCTTTGCTTTCTTCCTTTTTGTCGTTTCGTTAATTTTTCTATTTTTGCGGTGCAGATGAATTGGGGTACGATATGCTGCTCAGCCTTGTCCTGTCTCCAGCTCTACTGGGCACGTCTTGTCATTCGAAAATGGCTCAACGTTCCTTCCTTTGATTCCGATTACAGCGCTGATACCGACGACGACAGACTCGCCCTTTCTGGCAGCCAAGGTCACACCTCTTCTTATCTGATTCTTTTGCTATACATTAAGTACTTTCATGTGACTGAATCTGAACCTGGTGAAGCAGATTTTGACCCACGTAGCTCTGGATTCACTACAGATGATGGTAATGTTGATAAGTCTCAATTTTGTATATTCAGATTCCTTTTGCTTATACTGTTCTTGAAACTCCAATCTCAGATTTTCCTAAGCTGAGAAGAAGAAACTCAGAAAATTTCAGGGTTCAGTATATTGACACACAGGCAGTCAGGTCTTTTCTTGTTGCATCCTCAATTTTTCTACGACAATGCTATATTACTTGAAAGAAGTTCCATTTATTTTTCAACAATGCTATCTTGTTTCTTAACTTGGCCATTTCTGAGTCCCTGCCTGGTGTGTTATGTGGGTTTTTCTTGTAGCCAGAATCTGTGCTGGGACATGGAATGTTGGAGGCAGAGTTCCACCTTCCGACTTGGATATCGATGGCTGGCTTGACACTCTTGAGCCTGCCGACATTTATGTTCTTGGGTATGTATGTTCTTTCTCTGAATCTTTCAGCTTAACTACCATGGTGAATGAGTTCTGTGGATCGTTTCATTTTTCAGTCTTCAGGAAATCGTTCCCTTAAATGCTGGAAACATTTTTGGTATTGAGAATGACCAGCCTGCTTCTCTATGGGAGAACATCATACGCGATGCTTTAAACCGAGTTCCACCTAGAAAGCCGAAGATTGTAAGTCACAGTGGTCCTCCCTCCCCGTCAATGTTTAAGCCATACAAAGAGGTTTCTCACAACGTACACGATATGTTTCTTGAAACAAGACATTCTGCTTCTGATACATTCTCCTCTGGTGAAAGACCAATCGTAAGTGAAGATTCACTTACTAATACACATGTTACCAATGACAAAGCATCACCAAGTACGCCAGACCGCTCTCTCTCCCAAAGGGAAGAAAGGTTTAGTTACAATGAAAGAGTTGGTCTGAGCTGGCCAGAGCCTCCACTGAAGCTGCTCAATCAATATGTTTTGGAAAGACGTCGGGACGTCAAGTCACTGAATCTGAGTATCGTGAATCTGAGGAAATCAGCGTATGTAAGGATCGTGAGCAAACAGATGGTTGGAGTGTTTATCACCATCTGGGTTCGGAGGAGCTTGCGCAAGCACATAAGCAAGCTTAGTGTGTCCACTGTTGGTGTTGGTATTATGGGATACATTGGTAACAAGGTCTTCTTGATTTCTCTTATTACTTAGTTACTATTAATAATTTATTCCTAGGATAGCAATAACTTAACGGTTTCTTGTGGGTCATACAGGGATCTGTATCTGTGAGCATGTCAATCCATCAAACACCGTTTTGTTTCGTGTGCACACATCTGTCATCAGGGGAAAAGGATACAGATCACCAGAAAAGAAACGATGATGTACGTGAAATTCACAAAAGAACGCTGTTTCATCCTCATTCTTCAGATGCCAGTGTGCTTCCAAGAAGCGTCCATGATCATGAGTACGTTTTATTTCCACCTGAATCTCTCTCAGTTTATGAAAATAACAAGATGAAGCTTTTGTAGAAGAATAATCTGGCTTGGAGATCTGAACTATCGGATTAACTTGTCATATGAGAAGACACACAAGCTTATTGCAAGAAAGGAATGGCAGAGGTTGCTTGAGAGTGACCAGGTAGTTTACTGGATTTTTTACAAAGAAAAATTTTAAATCACAAAGTCCTGATGTTTTTGTTTTTGAAGGTTACGTATGTATTAACTTTTTATGTCTTATTATTTGGTAGCTTTCAAGAGAAATGAGTAAAGGGAACGTCTTCGAGGGATGGTCAGAGGGGACTTTAGGTTTTCCACCGACGTACAAATATGAAATCGACTCAGAAAACTATATCGGAGATGACCCGGAATCAGGAAAGCGTAAACCGGCCTGGTACTGTTTTCACACACTATGATACAACATTTTTTAGTATAGGGCATAAAAATGTATGAACAATTAGGTTTAAAGTGAATATGTTTGATTAGGTGTGACCGAGTCATTTGGAAAGGGAAGGGAATGAAGCTTCTTAGTTACAGAAGGAATGAGATTAAACTATCGGATCACCGGCCTGTCACAGCCACCTTCTTGGCCGAGGTTGAGGTTTTGTGTCCTTGGAAACTTCAGCGTGTGCTTGCACTCACTTATGCCGAGATCCAAAGCCAATAAACTTTTAAAGTCGCCTAAAAACCCTCTTAGGTCGGATCAAACTTGCACAAACTCCCTCTTGTGTAAGAAAATTCCACATATTATTTTTTGTAATTTGTATATTATCATTAATGGAATGTAAAATAGTGTGCAGGCGAGGAACACAAATAATATTTGAAGCTAAGAAGACTGCATTTCATGTAGATATATCTTATATATTAAAACATAAATTATAACTTTATGTGTGATATTTTAAATTTTGTATTTATTTTTAAAAAGAAAAGATACATTACATTTTTTAATCATTATCTTATATATTAAAATAGAAATCATAACTTGACTTCATGTATAATCTTTTAAATATTGTATCTATTCCTCATCAGAGGAGTTACATTATATTTTTAATCATCAATCATCTTAATATTAAATAAGAGATACTATTAAATTAGCAAACGCGATAGCTAAGTTTTGGTGGAGCTCGAATTCACCGAAGCGAGGTATTCATTGGGCAACATAGGATGAGCTTTGCATTCGAAAGGATAAAGGAGGAATCAGATTTAGGTTGATCCATGAGCTCAATCTAGCTTTGCTAGCAAAACATCTATGGAGATTGATCCAATTTCCAGATTCATTACTTGCGAGAGTTTTGCGAGGCATGTATTATTGGCAGAGTTCACCACTACGGGTGAGCAAGGCAACCTCCCCATCCTATGTGTGGACAAGCTTTTTGGCTTCCAAACTTCTCTTAATGCTGGAAATCAATCAGAAAATCCACTCAGGATATCAAATACGAGTCTGGGAAGATCCATGGCTGCCATCAGTCTCTGCTAGACCAGCGAGACCTAATACCCCGATGGTGAATCCAAGAATGATAGTCAGCGATCTGATTCATGGTTCTCCAAAAGTATGGAAAATGGCGATGTTGTAGAATTATATTGTTCAGGAGGATATCCCATTAATTCGAAACTTGGCCATAAGCCAATCCCATAGAGAAGATAAGTACAGATGGAGCTACACTAAACATGGGATGTACACTGTGAAATCAGATTATTGGGTTTATAGGAACATTCTTAATTGCAAGACAGTAAAGATGGTGAAGGAACCAAGTACGACCAGCCTTAAGGCACATGCCTGGAAAATTCAGGCACCTTAGAAGATCTGCTATCTTATATGGCAATTGATGTCTGGATACATTGCGGTTACAGGAAATCTAACCCGGTGTCATATGCGTTGCAACAATTACTGCACTAGATATGGTGAGCCAGATGAATCTGCAAACCACATCATTTTCGAATGTGTACCAGCATTGCAATCATGGGCCCATGCCTCGACACCGTCGTGTCCAGGAACCTTCCCAACAACAAGCCTTAGAAACAATACCATATGTTTTGGAGAAAAAACGAGATCGAAGACCCTAACCTCGATCGAGGAGGAGGAGGTTCTCGCGAGAGGTGTGCAAACATGGCCGGTTGTTTGAGAAATGGAAAAGAATAATGAGAGGTAAGAGTTCAACTAGGAGGCGGTTCAAAAGGAAGGAAAGAAGAGAGAGGGAGGATGAAGAGGAAGTTCGAAATTTGGAAGCGGAAATGGGGGAAGATGAAAAGAGGGGTGATGACAATGGCAGTCCAAGACCACAGGTTGACGAGCAGATGGAATCTGCGTCCGAGGAGAGCGATGGTAAAGAAGAAGAGGTAAATGGCAATACACGTAATTTATAGGGAATGTAAAACAAAGTGAAAGTTGATAATGAATTTGTGTTTGCAGGATGAAGTTGAGCACAGTTCAGACGGAGCAGAAGCAGAAGGAAAAGAGGTAGGTGGAATGTCAATGAAGAGTTTAATGTAGGAATGAGTTAAAAGGGATGGTTTGTATATGTAGGGAGAGAGCAGTGGAGAAGGAAAGGAGAAAGAGGTTTTAGAGGAGGGGGTGAACGCTGAGGTAAGTGAAGTGGGTAAGATATTTATTTTGATGAATAAAGGGAAATGTAGTTGATATGTTTGATTTGTAGGAAGCGGAGAAGTTGAATGTATTAGTCGGGGCTGCAATTAAATTAGGTGGTGACTTTGGAGAACATTTGGACGAAGAGGTTGTATCCGAGAAGGTAATTCATTTAGCGTTGTAGATGTCTAGTAGTTTAAGTGTTAAAGTAGAGGAGTTGGGTGTAAACGTAGCGATGTAGTTGAAGTGTGCATTGTAAGGTATAATATTGATTATGTAAGTGTACATTGAAGAAGTGTACAGCTGTGGGTGTAAACGGGGTGGGTGCAGTGTACGTGATGAAAATGTCAAGCCATGAAGAGAAATTAATTTTGGTGAGTTTGTAGGATGCGGAGGTTGCAAAGGAAATAGGTGGGGACTATGGAGAACCTTTGGCAGGGGGAAGAGGTTGTAACGGAAAAGGTAATTTATTTTGGGTTGTACATGTGTAGTTGTTTGAGTGGTGAAGGAGATGAATTGGGTGTACACATAGCGAAGAAGTAGAAGTGTACAGTAGGTGTAATAGGGATGCTCGTAGTGTACATTGAGTTTGTGTACGTTTGTGTATGTACATGGGTTGGGTGCATTACGATATGAATTGGGTGTACGCATAGCGAGGAAGTAGAAGTGTACATTTATAGGTGTAATAGGATGCTCGTAGTGTACATTGAGTTTGTGTACTATTATGAGTGTACATGGGTTGGGTGCAGTTTACGTGATGAAAATGTCCACCTACTAACAGAAATCGTTTATGGTGAGCATGTAGAATGTGGAGGCAGGTGCAGAGGATGGGAATGGTCATGGCGGTGAGGCAAATGCTGAAACGGAGAAGGTACTTTATTTAGCGTTGTACATGTCTAGTTGTGTAAACGGTGAAGTAGAGGAGTTGGGTGTACACTAAGGGGGGTAGTGAACATTGAGGTCGTGTATAGTTGTGAGTGTACATGGGTTGGGTGCATTGTGTGTGATGGTAATGTCCAGCTATTAACAGAAATTGTTAAATGGTGAGTTTGTAGGATGTGGATGCAGGTGAAGAGGAGGGGAATGGTCATGACGATGAGTCAATACAGAGTGAGGAAGCTAGGAAGGCAAAAGTAAGGACATTGTTATTACAAGTGAAGTGTACACGCAAGTGCAACCCATGTAGATAACTGTTATAAAGGAAAAAATCGGTACATGATGGAGACTCCGTGTTTAAATTGCAGGTTGCAAAGGAGTTGAGCAGCAGTGAAGAAGAGGGGACGGATGAAGATGGGGAGAAGAAGGTAACAATGGTTGTTAGTGATTCTCCGGTTTCAGAGGCACCGAAACATAAACCGGGTGATGAGGAGGAGGAGTTGGCTGTATTGCTGTTAGCTAAGGATGAGATGGCGTTATCAGACACGGTGCCTTTTTATGAGGACCCGATTACCCTTTTTTTTAGAGGGTTTTGCAGGCCAATCCGAATGTGTAAGTCTTATTAGTAGCACTTGTCATTTGATTGTGCTATATTTTATTTTGAAGTTGTTTTGAAGAAATTGAAACTTGTTTGTGGTAGGATGCGTATTAATGCGAGAGGGTTTAATCTTGACAACAATTTCTTTCTGGAATTAGCAACACCAAGGAAATGGGTGTCAAGCACGGTAAAGTGTATATTAG
>JABAYD010036199.1:0-10602 GCA_014822095.1 Diplotaxis tenuifolia
TAATAATAATAAGAAAGAGATGTTACTAGCAGAGGTACTGCTTCATTTTTCTTTTTTTTTTGATAAAAGGTACTGCTTCATTTTTCATGAAGTCTGAAATAACAAAACTCATGCGTTTTGGTATTTGAATTAGGTGGTGGTTGCGGGCTGGGCTTAGGCCTCGAGTGGGGTTTCGGACCTGCCTTTGGTAGTCAATACCGATCATCTAGACTTAGATTTCAAATTTTCAAGGCTTCGGATAAAGGGGAGGATAGCATGTCCAAAACCACTCTATGATCAAATATCCTATTTTCCTTGTTTTTTTTTAAACAGATGAGACTGCAAAATGAATAATTACAAATGAAACATAACTCGGAAGGTGTGGAAAAAAATCATGCGAATCAGACCCATCACCAGGAAACTCGTTTTGGTGAGCCACCATATACACACCTCTCTTTACTGGCACGCCACCCATGCTAAGTAGCTTGTTGTACTATGTTCATATATATATATATAGTGACGTGTGTGTGGTCTGTGTATTCAATCAGACACATACTAACTTTCTTTCTCAGATTCTAACTAAAACGATTGTGTCACTAAGTAGCCATCATGGGAAGAGTGATGTTCTGGTTTCTTGTTTCCATGTATTTATGCTTCATTGGCCACATGATTGGTGAGGCTGCAAGAGGAGGTGCCATGATGAGTGAATCAAGATTCAGTGAGATGGGAAAGAGTAACCGCCACGTAACCAGGTTTAAGGGTGAACTCACAGCTGGCGGCTATGGGGGTGGTGACCCAGGGTATGGCGGATACGGTCCAGGTGGTGGAAGTGGTGGTGGTGTTGTAATCGGTGGTGGATTTGGTGGTGGTGGTGGTGTGGGTTGGGATGGAGGAAACAGAGGAGGCGGTCCGGGATATGGGTCAGGTGGTATTGGTGGTGGAGTCATCATTGGCGGTGGTGGTGGTGGCGGGTGTGGCGGTGCGTGTGGTGGTGGTGGTGGATATGGACACCTTGAAGCCAGCATGATGGAATCAGGAAAAAACTAGAAAAATCATCTTCTAAAGCAGTTTCTTTAGATGGTAAAACGAAAACATAAGAAATAAGGATGTACTTTAGCATCTTGATCATGTTTAGGAGTTTGTAATGGTGTCACGTTTAATGGAATAGTTAAGAGTCTTCTTTGGTCGTTTAATAGTTTCGTTGAACTCTCAACTCTTTACGTCTTCTCATGGGTTGGAACATCCGAGCAGACTCTATTGTATAAACGATACAATAGCGTCAATATGGACACCTGAGGCTCTTTTTCCACAGAATCACATCCTTCACAGAGAGACCGGACCACTTTTGTAAACCTTAATTGGTTATCCAACTCTTCCACCACTTACATAAAAAGCAAATACTCGAATCTTAAACTTAAACACTAAAAACTACATCAAATGTATTCAAAGAAATCATGAAACAGCAGCAAGAAATCATCAACTTGGAAGTATTGTATGTACCTCCTGCCAACTACTAGACAAACCAGTGAGAGATTGTCTAAAGAGAGAATGCAGCAGTTGTAATAAAGACGGGAACAATAAAAGTGCATGCAAAGTTCCCATATGATTAACTTTTAAAAGGTTTTTTCATATACTCGTTATAAAAGTGGTTATCATTTTTAAACTTTTTGGTGTAACAGGTAGAACACCGCAAGAAGCATACATTGTTTCTTCACTGTTAATGGGTCCATTTGGTTAATATTTCAAAAAGAAAAAAAAAAGTAATCACTTTAACTTTTGTAGTTGTTATCTAGAACACACCCGAAGACTGAAGTAACAGATGCTTCATCAACTATATACAATTAGCAAAAGTGGGTATTGGTTGGCTCAAGTTGCTTCTCTAGTGGATTTTCCTTTTAGATTATTATCTATTGTGTTTTTTTTTGTTCGTGTGTAAAATTTGGTGGCTAGAAGTAGAGCAAGAGTAGCCACCAAACTCCTAAAGCATATCTAAGTCCATATGTTTTGTTTCTACCACCAGTCCACCAACCACAAATGGTCCCTTATTACATTTTGTAAGTTATAAGCAAAAATAAAATGCGACCTTTGTAACAGAAGACTGATTTAAAAAAAAAAACTCTTATGCATCAAACAAACACAAACATCGGCATAGGAGTTGATTACTAATGAAAAATGTAAAATTAAATTAAAAACAGAGCTGTAGCAAGAGGTAAAGGTATTATTCAAACAAAACTAAAAATACTAACATAGTAACATGTATCAGTTTAAATATAGAAAAGAAAAAACAATATTCTGACAAAGAATGATTTTAGTACTAACTTTAACTGAAAAAAGTACAGGACGGGAATGAATCAATGTCTGAAACTTAGTCTGTACAACCAACAAATTCCTACATAACTCAAAACAGAGCACATGAAAATTCTGATAGTCTAATTAAGCCTTCTCCGAGAAGTCAAACCTAGGCTTCTTCGCCGGCATGGGGCTCATCACTTCGTCGTCTCCTTTAACCGACGAGAATTCCGGGACAGGAGGGATGTTTAGGTCAAAACCACGATGACCGCTGCTGACGTGGCTGGTGGATCCCGCTCCTTCGGAGTTAGCCACGCTGCTGCTACTGTTATTATTATTATTCCCTTCGTAGTGGCACCGCTTGTGTCCGCCGAGAGCTTGACCTGAAGGAAACGACTTGTGACAGATCGAGCAAACGTGGGACTTCCCACTCCCGGTCGTCACGGCGGATGTGGTTGTCGCCGTCGAGGTTGATTGATCGTCTCCTCCTCCGCCGGATAGAGTCTGTGATAAGTTTTTCCGGTGACTCGCCTTGTGTCCGCCGAGAGCTTGGTAAGACGAGAAGGACTTGTCGCAGACGCTGCACGTGTAGGTTGAAGACTTCTCAGCCACCGTGGTCACCGGAAGAAGAGGAAGAGGGTTACGGTTGCTGCGATCGCCGTCACGAGCGAGAAGCAAGAGACAGAAAGCGAGATACTCTTCTTCTGTAAGGTTTTGGTGTTGAGAATCGGATCTGGATCGTTTAGATCTTTTACCTTTGGTCCAGTGTTCGACGCCGTGGAATCTTGAAGAATCTTCGAACAAAGGAGGGACCGGAGAAGCTAGTCTCGGTGAACTGATAGCCTCAAGCGCCATCCGTAGATTAGGATCTGGAGATCTTTCTGGTAAGAAAAAGGAGAATTTTAGAGAGGCTTTTGTGATGAACTGAACTTAAAAGGTAAGAAGAATTGTTGTTGTTGTTGAAGAAGAAGGGATGAAAGAGTGTTTAAATATATAGTAGATGCTATTAGATAATTATTACTTCTTTTATTTTGGTGAATTTATGCGGACCAAAGACTTGTGAGTAAAGTTTCGCAATGTTTTGTCTCTCTTTTTTTTAGGTTAAAGGGAGAGTAACTTGGCCTTCCGTGAGAAAAAAAAAAAAAAAAAGGGAGAGTAACTTGGCCACGTTTGGTTGGATTTAGTACACGTGTGGAAAGAGTGATGATGAGATAGAAAAGGAAGAGGTCGACTATGAAAGACTTTTTCTTCATTTACTTTTTGATGCCACGCCGCCTTGCAATATTCTAGAGAGTTTCTTTTTTCTGTTTTTTTATGTGGTCATAGTCATGGTCATCCTATGCAACACGTTTTCAATACCTTTTGAGAAGATAGAAAGTTATAACTTATAGTTGACCAAAAACGAAGAACAGTTATAACCACTAACCAGTACTGATTTGAAAAGCTACCAGAATACTCTACGTACAAAATTCATTTCAAACGGATAATAAGTTCTAGTTGAGTCTAAATGGAAAATGTGAACTATATAGAAGTAGCTGGGAATTTGATTTAAAATCGTTGAGAGTTTCTTAGTATGTTTTATAAGGTCAAACTTATGATCAACCTAGGCTACACGTTTCGGTTTTTATTAAAATTTCAAGAAGATTGAAAGTTCTAACTTATATTTACTGCTACCTAGTTGAGGTTGACCAAAAAAAAAAAGAGCAGTTATAACTTCTAACCAATACTGATTTGAAAAGCATCACATAGAAGGTTCATTTGAAACGGGTAATAAGTTCTAGTTGAATCTGAATGGAAAATGTTGACTATATAGAAGCTTTGAACAGTATTGATATTGAAAAGGTAAAGTTTAGGAACAAAAGGAAGTCTTGATACGGTGCATTAACAAAGGTTAGAAGAAGAAGAAGAAGACTATTCCTAGTCTCAAGGTCAAAATCCAAAATAAGAATTAAAAGTAGTTAAATCGAACGAACCAACTTGTTTGGTCCAACTTGTTTTTATGGAAACGAACTACATTTGACTTCACACAAAAGAACCATCTCCGACTTTTCTTAACGCGGCGCTTTTCAAACCGTCCGGTTTATTGCTTTTACTTGACGCAGACATTTAACCGGATGACGGAATTTTGAGTGATGGCTAAAGATAAAGTTGGAAGATACGGTATGGATTTGGACCCTAAATTCACATTGAAATGCTGGAAACACAACATAATGATCCACGTATAAACTATACACTGCACATTACGTGTCAAGTACTTCAACCTTTGATTATTATCACACAATAAACGAATGGTTTTGTCGCTATTTTTCAGCTATCTAACCATGTAAGTGTCGGCCACAAATTATTATGGTCACGTTTTGATCATGCTCTAATTTATATCGTATTCGTAAAGTTGCTCACTGAATTTTATTATATAAAAGTATTATGTGTATTATTGTATTGGAACCAAAAATTGACATTTTTTGTTACATGTGGAATTCACAAAAGAAAATCATTACATTAAATCATCTAACAAGAAACAATTTGTACCGATTCAATAATCAGAGGATCACCTTCCAATCCTGAAATGCGTCAAGAAACATGCATATATGAAGCCATTTTTGAACATGGCTGTTATAAATTTTCTTAGGGAGGTTGTTGCAGTCATGCTATTTGAAATTAAATTTGGGTTTCAACCAAACGATGATAACCGATTTATAATTGATGATAACGCAAGTGCCACTGTGCACAGCCTGACTGTGCCAGGTAAAATAGTTGTGGTTTCACAAGTCTCCCAGTGGTATACATCTCTGTTTTGGATGGTTTAGATCCACGTTTGAACAGTGCATGACACAGACATGTTAGTGTTCGTGTATAAAGGAAAACTTGAAACTTGTGACTTGTGAGGCAGATATGAGATATGTGATGGAGAGAAACAAAAATGTGTGTTGTCGGCGTGTCATCATGCATGGGTCACGCATTGCCTTCTCAAGAAAAAACAAAAGTCACACTTAAACTTCCAACCTCTAACATGTAAAAGGTGCCAAGGCAAACTCAAAAGTGATTCTTTTAACTCCACTATTTGTATGCGGTCGGTGTCTATCTTCTTTTGGATTAGATGCGGAGATGGAAGAGAATTTTGGACGGTAGAGAGTGTTTGTTGTGCAGTGGACGTTAAATGATTAGTTGCATGTCGACATTATTTATATGACACGGTTGTACTTGTACTTAGTGTATGTATTTAGTGAATTTATTTATTTTTATAATGTTAGATTTATTATGACATTATAAATTATGAAAATATTACATTAGACAATTCAACAATCGACAATATTACATGTCTTATAAAGATTTACGCCTATGTAACTACCTTATGAAAATTCATTTATGACCTGATTTACTTACGGTATGTTGAAAATCCATTGTAAACCTTTTTTCTTTGATTTAACGGAATCTGCAGTAAATTGCTAGTCTGAAATTTGAGTACTAGTCTGAAATTTGAACCCTAAATTTTGGTGCAGAGGCTTTTAAAATTTAACCATTAGACTACGAGGTTCTTACTAATGAATTTATTTATCATACGGATTGTATTTACTATTTAGTGTATGATGTACAGTAGTCTACTGTAGGTAGGGCCTTGGAGTCAGTGGAGTTATGTATTCTTTAGGCAATGCGCGTTGGGTTTATGGGTCTATTTGGCCCACTCTCATTTATGGGGATCGCCCCCTAATAAAGATAACTTCTTTTCTTATCGAAATATTCGCTTCCTCATGTGCTTATGCATTTTGAAATCGTTATTCGAGGATAAATTTCTTTCACATCACGAGTGTTACTATAAAATATGGTCTAAAGTTTAAACACATGAGAAACAGGTTCTTTTATTGTGTAATTCAAAAATAAAGTCTCGTTTAATCCAAGAGACCTATTCCTAACGCTAAAACCTGACTAAAAAGATCTGTGGTGTCATCACTTTTGTCGTTCGATGTGTACCTTTTGGTACGAGAAAGTAAAGTCCTATTTCTTCGGAAAAAAGTAGAGTCCTATCAAATGATTTGTTGTTGTTGTTTGTTTCACTGAGTAGCTCTAGTTTCTGTCTTCATAAAGAAACCTAAGGATAGAGGTGTGACAAGTGAGAATTCAAGATTGTAAAAGGCACAGCTCAAGCCATTTGAGAAGATAACTAAAATTATCTACATCATTTAGAATAGTCATCACTTCAATGACGAATGGATAGTTAACTGTTTGATTAGTAGATAAAAACAAGTAAACCCTACTAAAGGTGTATTATAATCATTTATCACAATGATTTCCTCATTACTTGACTTTAACGTATGATGAAACCCTGATACGAATAGTATAATCAGTTGACGGTTTCATTCAGATTGCAGGGATGTGTACATTTTTCTTCCACCAATTTATAAAATAGTGTATAGCATTATTCGTCGTATTCGAAGTTCAATTAATCTATCAAACATACTGTTGTACCTTTCAATTATCATACATCGGATCATATTATATATGTCTCGGACCACGTCTACTGGTTAGTAACTATTTATTTTCCAATTTAATGGAATATGAATTTGAAGACATTCTGACTTTAAACGAGACAAGAAAACAAGCAGTGATCATGCCACAACAATGTAGCTTCATTTAAAGCATTTTTATATAACATGCATGCTATAAAAACAATGGACCGGAGAATCATTTCATTTGGTAGTTAGATAAAATGTGAGTATACAATTAAGAATATCAAAAACGGTACATATGTTAACGACACATTCCATGAACCCGTGCGTATATGCACGGAAATCGAATGTTAAGAGGAGTAATCAGAATAAGAAAGAATGAAACAGATAGGCAAATCCGTAAGATGAACTGTACATTAACCCGTCCGCTTAAGATTGAAACTTGGAGACAACTTAACATATCTTCAAGCTGTGATTTCATTTTCTTCCGATAAATTTATTTAAGTAAAGAAGATTTTATGTGGGGATGATCTTAAGACAAACGAGCGAGTTTGAATCTCATCTTGTCGGAATCTCCAACTCTATTTCTGTGCCGTCCTAGTATTTTAAAATAATGTTCTATTTATCTTTTATCCGATGTACATACCTAACTTGACTTTTATAACTTAGACAATTTGCCTCCCAGCCATACCAAAGAGATAAGAAGCTCAGATAACTTTTTATAGAATATTTAACAGTCAACTAAGTCTATAATACATACAAATTAGCTCATTCTTTTGGCATGCCCATAACAGTGTTAACTAATTTATGCATATATATATATATCATTGATAACGATGCATTTATATAAACATCCGATAGTATGTTGAATTTCGTCTTATTTGCATCTAATAAATGTTGAGTTCATCTAGTGTCCGGTATTTTGATGTATAAACCTAAATACATGAAAAGTTTCTGTACTTGGCTTATTTATACATCTTTTTCCCCTGGTTTTTTGTTCTAATGGTTTAATCCAGCACAAAACCAAAAAACATAGAAACACAACAAAAAAGATGGAAAATGCACGGTAAACTATTATTTGCGTTAAAAATGAGCAACGTAAATTAAATCATGGACGAAGGCACGAAGCATATATATTGGCAATGATTATTCTTTGACTCTGGTTCCGTATAAAAAAAATTCAAGTTTTTTTTTCTCTTTCTCTATCGCTTTCCCAAATGAATTGTCTATTTCAGAAAAATATGATAGCACTTTAAAGAAAAGTATGTCTCTAGTAAATATACGAAAGTAAATAGATTTTTTAAAATTAACACTGTTATGGGTAGGATTGGGCATAAAACCCGTAATCCGAAGGAATGTCAGTTTGCTTAAAATTTTACTTTCACCCTCCGTGTGATGCTAACTTTTATGTATGCAATTGATTTTGTAGACTAGAGAAAAACAAAGTTGACTAGAATGAAACATTCTTCTAAAATATAGCAATTTACCCTATAAATTATTGAAACACACAAATACAATCATCGCTTCTAACATTAACAAATAGAAAAAGAAAAAAGAAAACTTACAAACGTAATGGTGCTATACTTGAATGTAGAGAAATGAGTACTGTACGTGATAACATTTCTCCATCAATTTACATTTCATTATCCATATATAATTTGTTCTTTTAGAGTGTAAATATATCTACGCAATTATCAGTATAACTTTTTTTTTCAAAAAAAAACATTATCAGTATAACTTTGGATCATTCTTACAAGTGAGTTTTTTATAAGTATATATTCCATAAAAAAAATATAAAACACACACAAAAGGCTCAGAGTTTCAACCAAATAGGCAAATAGCTTAGCGTATATCATGCTGCATCTTCTCCAAAAAAATACAAAGAAATTAGTAAGAGAGACCTACCGGACAATTAGTAATTTAAGGTTTAATACGGCATGGATTAACAAGTTTAATAAACTTTTTTGTTCTTTAAATGTTGTTGATGCTGCGATAATGATTCAATAAATCGTGCATTGGCGTGGCTATATCTTTATTCTTCAGCTTCTCTTATGTGGCCAATCTAAACTTTCTCTCATTATTATACATTAATCTCTAACCATCTTATACATATATATGAATGGCTGGTTATATAAAAAGAATATATTAATGAGTCGTGAAGGAACAAAGCTGTATTCATCTTTCATTGTCGACCCCACAAGTTGACTGATCGTGTTCGTCATCATGCATGGCTTCACTTCATTTATTTAACTACGACTTGTTCACGACGCAAATGATTGTAACAGTTTAAGAATCTCTTGATTTCTCATCATCATCACCAAATCTTCTTCAATTGAAATATTATCTTTATCATCAACAAGTACATCTCCAACCTGTATATATAGTTGCACAAGAACAAGAATTATTATAGCAACAAACAAAAAAGAAAAAAAAAACAAGAAGGAGAAAGACAAGAGTTAAAGGTTAAAGCGATGGATGTTTTTGTTGATGGTGAACTGGAGTCTCTCTTGGGTATGTTCAACTTTGATCAATGTTCATCATCCAAGGAGGAGAGACCACGTGAAGAGATGCTTGGCCTCGCTAGCCTTTACAATGATCATCTTCATCATCATCAGAACAGTCTCCTTCATTCTGATCATCAAGCTCTCCTAACTCCTGCTATGTACCCATTTTCCGCTATGACGGGAGGGAATCTTCCGACCATGCTTGATGATTCTTGGGATCAAAATCAACACCAAGAAACAGCTACGCTTAAGAGGAAACTACTTAACACAGAGAATCAACACAATACTAACTCAAACTGTGACGTCACAAGACAAGTAAGTATAAGATCAATTAATGTATATGGCGTTTACTTTTATTCGTTATTACAACACAATAAACTAAATAAACATCATTAATGCAATATAGGAGCTTGTCAAAGCCAAGAAAAAGCAGAGGGTAACCAAGGAAAGCAATACAGCCGACGAAAGCAACACTAGCTGGAGAGATGGTCAGAGCCAAAGCAACAGTTCAGATGATGAAAAGGCTTCGGTCACAAGTGTTAAAGGCAAGACAAGAGCCACCAAAGGGACAGCTACTGATCCTCAAAGCCTTTATGCTCGGGTAAGGACACGTGTGAAAATTTCACAATTCTTAAAACTAGTTCACAATAAATAAAAGTTTTATTAACGTTTTAATTATTGTTTTTTTGTAGAAACGAAGAGAGAAGATTAACGAGAGACTCAAGACATTGCAAAACCTTGTACCGAACGGGACAAAAGTCGATATAAGCACGATGCTTGAAGAAGCGGTCCACTACGTGAAGTTCCTGCAGCTTCAAATCAAGGTATGCGATTTCTCTAGGGTTTGTTTTCGTTAGATTTTTTATGTCACATCTATATATGTGATTATGTTCTAACCAAAATACATATGTGGTAAATGTAGTTGTTGAGCTCGGATGATCTATGGATGTATGCACCGTTGGCTTACAATGGACTGGACATGGGATTCCATCACAACCTTTTGTCTCGGCTTATGTGAAGGATTTACAAAAAGTTACAATCTAATTGTAAAGAAATTTAGAACATATGACTCCCTTAATTTGGCCCTACCAGAGTGGTCTACTCTCGGAACGTACCACTTTCTCTTGTTGTTCATTCTGATATTTTTGTTATTAATTAACTTCTTTCTGTCTTTTTCTTCTTTATGGTTCTAAGAACTTTTAGTACTTTTTTCCTGATGTAACTATGTTGTTACAATATGAAAAGTCAACTGCGACTAATAAAATAACAGTCTTTTGTCTTTTGCTAATAAAAGTCTAAATTTGAAAACAAAGACATAAGTGATGTTATAAAGCCGTCGATGGGTCATAACCATTGTAATTAGTAATAGAGTCTATGCTTATGTA
>JABAYD010036200.1:0-10818 GCA_014822095.1 Diplotaxis tenuifolia
GTTTCCCTTTCTGTTTAGACAGAGAAATCGCGAGCTCGTGCTCTTCCTGTGGCGAAAAGTCGCGACTAGGTTTTCAATTTTGTCGAGCACTGTGGCGTTTGCGTAAGCGTTGGCCAAGGAGCAGTCAGGAGCTCTGTTCGGAGCTTGGTCACTATAGCCACCGAGCTTCTTTTCGCGATTCGATCGCTATAGCAACCGAGCTCTTGTTTGTGACTCGGTAGTCATCGCGACCGAGTTTGCGCCGTGGACCGAAACCTTTGTTGTGAGAAACCATCGTCCAAGCGTCCGATATTTTCGTAATGATACGATGCTTGAGATGTTGTTTACGGATGTTTGGACCAGTGATAGCATTGTGTTGCTGTTTTAAGAAATCGTTGTTTTGAATTCTTTAAAACAAGATTTTATCGCAAGTTCTTCGTATAAGTTTCCTTAACTTTGTTGTATGCGATTTCGACCTCAACAATGTTCTCCTCGTAAACATTCCTCGAGAACTTTTAGACGTTAATTTCGTAGTGACCGATTTTGACCATAACAGGGACATGTTAATGCATCTGACACTACATCTTCCATGAACTCTGACCAAATAGCATATCTGATCTCACTTCTTCAAAGCCACAGTTCAATATATCATCTGGACGCTTGTCGGGTAAAACAAACTTAACTGATGTTATAATTGATACATGTGCATCTCATCACATGACGGGTGATATTACACTCCTACATGATGTTACCGACATACCAACATCATCAGTAACATTCCCGAATGGTCAAAGATCGGGTGCAACAAAACTTGGCATTCTGAAACTGAGCAAGGATTACTTGCTCAATGATGTTCTATTTGTTCTTGATTTTCACTCCATGCTTATATCAGTGTCCAAATTACTAAATCAAACGGGATTTATTCCAATATTTACTGATACATTGTGTGTTTACATGACCGTTGTTCGAGGACTTTGATTGGAGCGGTGAAAATCGTGAGGGGATTTACTACTTCACGGGGGTTAAGGTTTCACGAGTTCATGGAGCATCGAAAACGACTCAGTCTTCTTTGGTTTTTGTGACACCGTTGACTTGGCCATCCTTCTTACAAAGTTCTTTCTACATTCCGGCTTTTTTCTAACCTTCAGATAGATTTCGATGATTTAAGTCCCTGTGATATTTGTTTCCGTGCTAAACAAATACGCAAAGTTTTTCCAGAAAGCATTAATAAAGCTGAGGCACCGTTTTCTCTTATTCATTGAGATGTTTGGGTTCCATATCGTACACCGGCATCTTGTGGTGCTGTTTATTTTCTTACGACCGTCGATGATTACTCGCGTGCTAGGTGGACATACTTGATGTTAGAGAAATCAGAAGTGGTGAAGCTACTCCAAAACTTCTGTGCTATGAGCAAAAGCCAATTTGGTCTCCCGGTCAAGACGATTCGATCCGATAATGAAACATAATTTATGGTCTTTAGATCGTTTCTTCAAGAAAAAGGTATCACATATCATACTTCATGTGTTGATACAGCTCAGCAAAATGGAAGAATCGAGAGGAAACACTGGCATATCCTTAATGTTGCCAGGGCATGCTTGTTTCAGTCTCGCTTACCCGGCTCGTTTTGGGGTGAGAGTATTCTCGCAGCCACACATCTTATTAACAGAACACCAACGGCGGTTCTAAATGGAAAAACACCCTTCGAAGTTATTCATGGGGTTCCACCAGCATATGATCTTCTACGTGTGTTTGGTTCCCTTGCATATACGCATAGGCGTGGTCGGGATAAAGATAAGTTTGGATCAAGAAGTCGCAAGTGCATCTTTGTTGGTTTCCCTTTCGGGAAAAAGGCTTAGCGCCTATATTATATTGAAACTAATGAATTTTTCATTAGCCGTGACATTGTGTTTCTTGAAGATCAGTTTCCCGGCATACCTACTGAAGTTTATGTTACGCCACCACATAATATAGTTGGTGATGATATAGACAAATGGCTTTTTTTGGTTATACAATCGAGGACCAGTCTACAACCTCCACAC
The DNA here is from genome assembly GCA_014822095.1 of Diplotaxis tenuifolia. Lineage (NCBI taxonomy): Eukaryota > Viridiplantae > Streptophyta > Magnoliopsida > Brassicales > Brassicaceae > Diplotaxis > Diplotaxis tenuifolia. Next base: position 2,019 of record JABAYD010036200.1, read on the forward strand.
GTACCAATTGATTCAAGTCCTTCTACAGACATAACTACAGACCTGCCATCTCCTACAACTACCCCTCCTACTACTATTGCTCTCCTGCTACTACAATTGTTTCTCCTACTAACCCTATTACTACTTTGCCTATTACTCCTGCTACTGCGTCTTTACATAGACCTCAGTGTAACAATCGTGTAGATCCGAAAATCTACACTAAGTATTTAATAGTGATTGTGGGTTTAATTGCTCTCAGAACACAACGATATAATCGGAAATCAGTTGACAAAATAGACTTTATTGATAATGGATTGATTACAAAGAGTTTTCTTAATATCGAAATGAAACAACAATGAGATTGAACTTAAGAGGAAGTGTCAGAGGCGGATGAGGTCGATCTTTGTATGTGTGTAAGCTCTAGGGTTTTCAACGTGTCTTCCTCTCTCGATTCTCCTCCTTTTATAGCTGGTCCGCTCTTGATTTCTCTCAACGCCTTCCGCGATCTTCGGGTTATTGGTTCGGCATCGCCAAGCTCAGAACCGGCTGACCGGTTCGGTGATTTCGCATGGGCCTTGGCCCATCTGAATCTCTAACAAAAATTGAGTCAAGCATTTGTCCCCCAATCTCTTTTCTTTACCAAAGGATAGAGATGGTTTGTTTGACTCTGATTGATGCGAGATGGTTCGGTTTTGGTCGGTGGAACAAGTTTGACACGTGTCGTCACCCAGTCGATGGACCGTTGGCGCATGCGGCTATATTTCTAACGGTTTTTTTTGCGCCGTACTCGAGGAATACCTAATAATTAATCCCTTCTCGATTTTGAAGATATAGTCGTTTCTTGATGTCGACAAGGGTCTTTAAATACTTTAGGGTTCTTTTTCTTTTCTCATATTTCGCTTTAGCCTTCCCTTATCTCTTCGCCGCTCCGCTCTCGATTTTTTCTTTGGTTTTCTGTACCCAAAATCTATATGCTTCGTTTTCCTTTCCTCTTCCGAAGACCACGACGGATCATCTCGAGGAGCTGTACTCGGCGTTCTGTGTTGATCGCGGCATCGTGCTAGAATTAACTTCTTCGTTTAAGATTCCGGAAACCGTTCGTGACGGATATTGTGGAAGTATTTGTCTTTTTCAAATCTTGTGGTCTCTACTTCCCGATCCCGAGGCATGTCCTTGATTACTTGGCCGAGCTGGGATGTCTTTTACTTAGATGTGCCCGAACTTTCTGAGAAATCTCGTGGTTCTCTTGGTCAGAGCTCGTGAGGAGAGTTTGACTTTTGGTCTCGCCGAGCTTCTTCAGCTATATCTGATGAAAAGGAATAGCAAGAATCCAGGAACCTTCCTCATGTCACCTCGCCCAGGGTGTCAGGTTATTCAGGGAGTTCTGTATTGTGACGAGAACTGGCGAGAAGAGTTTCTTCGTTTTTAAGGTTGATCAATCGACGATGGAAAGTTTTGATTTCTCGCGGCTTCCTCGGAATTGGGGCGAAGACATCGGTAATTTCTTTGTCTTTCAATTTTTTTTGTTTGCGTATTGATCGTTCTCTGTTTGGTCGCTATATTGATCTATAGACTATTTCTCGTATTCTTTTATTTTCAGTTCATACAAGGAGCTCGCTGATGTCTGACGAGCTCTGCGGCCTGTTAGTGGTGTTGCTTTGAGGTCGCCTGGACTGGTCGTGGTGTTGCATCGAGGTCGCCTGGACTGGTCGTCCTTCGATCGTGAGCGAATCTGTGTTGCTTTCCTGTTACCGGATGGAACCAGGAAGGCATCGGCTGTTGTCAATGACCTTCTCAGGCTCAAAGGCGTAATAGGGTTGTCCAGTAGTCCTTCTTCTTCTGCCAGGTCAGACAGGCAGTTGGTTAGGAGATCGTCCTTTCGGAGTCGCAGTCCTACCGTTGTGAATAGAGATTTCGGGGGATCCTCCCTGATTCCAATCTCAGATTCCGACGCCGGTGATATTCCCGAGGGAGCATCACCAATTTCCATGAGTCCTGGTTCTAAGGGAGATCTCGCTGTTACTGGCCGCAAGCGTCACCGATCTTCATGCGATGTATATATCCGACGTCGCGAGATGAATCTTCTTGTCTAGGTCGTGACACAACAGTTCCGTGTCCGCTCATTTTTTCTTCGTCTTCTCTCGAGGAGAGAGAGGCATATGCTAAGATTACATACGTAAATTCCAAGGTATACTGTGTTTTTTCCTTTGTCTCCCTAACCGAGTACGTTATTGATGATTTTTGGAATATCGCAGGTTATGGTTGCTGTGGGAGAATTTGCCGCGATGTTCCAAGGTCGCGGTGAAGGGGAGCTGGAGAGATCGCGAGCCGAAGTTAAGAGCCTCAATGAGTCGCTCCGGAAGCCGAAGGAAGATCTTAAGAAGAAGGGAAGCCATGTTTCTGAAGGATGAGTGGAGGAAGACTCGCGAAGAGAGAATGTTGTTTGAGGCTGAGGTCGCTAATCAGAAGACGAAGGTCGCAGAGTACCTTCCGGAGAGGGAGCGAGATATTCGTCGCGGGTCCCATGCCATGCATCGCGAATTTTCTGACCACTATAAGGAAGCTTTATCCGTCGTGGAGAAGAAGTGGTCGGACAAGAAGAAGGAAGTCGATGCGGAGATTCAGTTTCGGGAGATAATAGCAAACATTGACTTGCTTAACGAGATTAAGATAGGGGGTTGGTTGTCGAAGAAGAATTAGCCCATCTGAAAGAATTCGAGAAGGATTGCGAGGCTCTTGTCTTATCGAGTGCTGTCACGGATTGAAGAATTTTGGATTTAGATCTACCCGAGATCTTCGACGATTTGGTTGTTGGAGATTCTTCCTCCGAGGATGGTGCTGATTCTTGAGTTGTTTTTCTTTTTTCTGTTTATCAAAAATACTTTGGATGTAATCTTTTGGTTTTGATAACTTCGGATTATAATGATATAGTTTTCTCTAGGTTCTTTTATTCTTATATGCTTATCGTTTATTCGACTTATTTCGTCCTTTATAAATGCCAAGCTTGCTTTGTCGAGTATTAGTAACTTAAGTGATATTTCCCCTTATCTCAAAGACCTATGTCATCGAGGAGAATGAGTTCCCGTGAGTCCGAAAGAATCAGAAATCGAGGGAATGGGGCGAGTTCCGGACGGATCCGTTCTGACGATGTGAGCGAAGCGCTCACCAAAGTTCTTCGTGAGGAGACCCGACTTCCTCGTGCTGCGGCTCGATCTAATGTTAACGATTTAGGAGGACCGCAAGTGATGGTTCAGCTGAGTTCCGGGAGTCCGACTGGTTTGGAGAGACGTGATCTTCCTCTGAAGAATGCGAAGACGTCTGGGAACGATGCTAGGTCTGTCCCCGTGGGTGATGTTACGATCTCGAAACCGTTTCACTGGCAATTTTCTCATGCCAAGGCTGTCGTATCACGGAGGATCCCGATAGCGTCGCTCACTTGGTTAGGCATTTCAAATTGATTGGATGCCCGCTTCTTTTGTTGCGAAATATGACCGAGCGTGAAGCGTACGTCAAGATGGTGGGGGCTCATGCCAAGGTTAGTCGTTTTGTTCCTTGATCGTTTGGGCTTTCGCTTTTTCGTTCTCGCAACTCCCGATGTCTTTTTAGGCCTTGGAGGCGAACAACGAGTTTGTAGCCACTTTGGAGAAACGTTTGCGAGACATTCCTTGGGCTGATGAGCTCAACGAGGTTAAGAAGGTTGTTCGGGAGCTAAATCTCAGTTTGAAAATGGCTCAGAATAGGGAACGTGCTAACGTGGTTCAGTTGACGGCGGCCGAGAAGCTGGAAAATAAGGCTGCTTCGAGGCTCGTCTTCGGGTTGTTGGGAATGAGAGGAAGGCGGCTTTAAAGCAGGTTTCCTCACTGGTGAAGCAGGTCGAGTCTTTTACGACGAAACACGAGGACGAGCTCCGTCATACGACTTATGATGCAAAGAAGGCTTTGGTTGATAGCTATCTGGATGTATTGATGTCTTTAAAGGAAAAGTAGGAGAAGAAGAAGGTTGTAGCTGACTGCGAGATCCGTTTGAAGGAGGTCATGGCTAACATCGAACTCATTAAGGAAATAATGAATAAAAATCTTCTTGCTTCTGATAAGTTGTCGCGACTTCGTGCTAAAGAGGTCGAGTTGGGGGTCGAGCTCGATGCTGTTGCGGTGTTGGATTTTTCAATTGGGAAGTTGGATCTTCCCCAAATTTCTGAGGATTTGCTGGATAATTTCTTTTCTAAGGTCGCTTCTGGCAACGCTGACCCTTGTACTCATTCCAGGTGTGAGGAAGGTCGTTTCGAAGATGGCGAGTTCTACGTCGACGAGTAATTTCTATTGCTTTTTTTATTTTATTTTTCTTTTCTTTTTGAACTAAATAATAAAGATTGCGTTTTCGTTGATTTGAATTGCATTTGCGAGTTTTCCTTTCTTTCGGCGTCTGTTTCTTTTATTGGGGTCGCAAAACGACTTCGATCGATACCGTATCGATAGATTGTATAGTAAAATTACTAAATTGAAGCGCCGTTCTTTGGCGGGACCGTAATTGTTTCAAAAGACATGATCAACGTCTCTTCATGCAATTAAGTCGAAAATTTTGAGGTGAGAATAAGTATTTTTATTTGCTCTCCTAAGGCTTTTATCCTACAAACTAGTTTACGAGTCATGTACATATTTTGAATCAACATTGAAGGAAGGATTCTAGAGTGATGAAATTTTTATAGTCGGTTCTTGTACAAAGGATTGGTGTTGGATAGTGACTGAACTCAAATCGTGAGTTGCCTACGTACCCTCATCGAGGGATCAAGTCTTAACGTAGTTTGATTGTTTCCCCTGTGGGCAGGGTCGTGTTGTCGGTTTGCTCGTGTACTTGTGTGCGGTAACAAGTTGTATGGTAAGTTTGGATGGTATTGTGGACTTGGTTCGATGTCTTTAAAAATTGAGAGATAACATATTCTGGAATTCCTCTGGCTTCTTCTTATTGTTTCTATTCCCGTCAGTGTTCAAAATTTCAGACATTAGTGATAGGTTGAGGGTACCGCCTTCATGTTGTATAGCCAAGGTCTTCCTAAGATGACGTTAAATGGAGCAGGTCAATCTATGACGACAAACTCAATGATCTTTCTTACGTTTAAAGCTGCCACAGAGAGCTCGATGGATCGAAGTAAATAGGTGGTTTCCCCGGCGAATCCGATAAGTGGAGTCTTCTCTTTCTTAAGGAGGGTTTTAGTGAATCTCATCCTTTTGAATGCGTCGTAGAAGAGGACGTCTGCCGAGCTTCAGGTATCGATCATGATTCGGGATAGTTCGGATCCTCCGACGTCGAGGCATACGACGAGGGCGTCATCGTGTGGTTTGTCGAGATCGGCGGTTTCGTTCTCGTCGAAGGTGACTTCGTGATCGGGATCTGATAGAGGCTCACGTGTGCCCGTGCTGCTTTCTGCTCTTCGTTGATGCGCCTTGATGGAATCGATTGAGTCGCCAAATTTTGATCCTCCGTAGATAAAGCCGATTTGTTTTCCCTTTCTCTGATGGAGAGGTAGATAGTACAATTTCTTGATCGGGGTAGGTTGGTAGCGTTTCTGCTCCCAGAGAGGTTAGTTTTCAGTAACCGTGGCGTGTATTTCTTTATGGAGATTGAATTCTCCATGAGTTGTCGAATTTTGCTGATTTTGTTACTCTTTTTCTTAGTGTTTTTTCTGAATTGGTGTCTTACTGATCTGTTGGACAGGGGTGAATGTTCCTCGCAGGTTTCTTTCGGATCTTGGATCGTTATCGTGAGGTCGATTTGTATTCTGTCTAAATTTTTCTTCGCGGAGGTCTCTTACTCGGATCCCCACATAATCATATCGACCCTCTTTTTAGGAGCTGGTGGCGGCGACTCCGGTGATTCGGGGTCAACCTCTCTGCTTCTTTTGGACTTTCCTTTACCTTTAGGGGTTGCGGGTATTTCTTCGTCTTCTGCGATCTCTCTATTTTCTTTGTTCTCTTCCTTGTTTTGGATCACGGCGCGACATTCTTCGGTCGAGTGTCCCTTGTGTTTATGGAAGGTACATAATTTGCCGGTGTCGAAGCTCGATTGTTTGTTTGAGGATGAATCTATAGCGAAGGAGTGTTGTCCCCGAGTGGTAGGTTCTTTTGCGGTGTTTGGCTTTTTGGGTGTCCCATTTTTGTTTGCGTTGTAATGTTCTTTGAGGGATGCGTTCTTTTCTTCATGAGTCGCGAAGTAAGATGTGCGGTGTAATGCGTTGTTTAAGGTCGCGGGGGCTCTAACCATCATTTCTTCTCTGGATTTAGAGGACAACCAGACTCCATTCTTTAGTGTCGTAAGGGAGACAACTTCGTTAGGTTGGAGATCTTGGACTTAATTTCTTTGAACTTGTTTATGTATGTTCTCAGCGGTTCAAAAGTGGCTTGTCTGAGGTTCCAGAGGTCGGACTCGGTAGCTCGAGTCTCAATAAAGACTGGGTATTGTTTCAGGAAGGCCAAGACTATTTGATCAAATTTATCGATATAGTTTCCTTCTAGTTCGGCGAACCACTCTAAAGTGGATCCGGTCAGGTTTTCGGCGAAAAAGTGGCAGTAACCAGCTTCTTTTTTTCTGTTCGGTTAGATGTGCACTCGATACGGTCAATCAGAAAGCTCGTACGTGGGCTTTAGGATCGGAGTATCTTGAATATTCAGGGAACTTGATTTTTCCGATGTGATGCAAATCTTACGCTAGTTATGTGAGGTGTGAATGAGGTTATTCTATTTTTCTAGAGGACTTGATCTATGTTGGGAGCCGAGCTCGTTTCTAGGTGCACGATAGCATGGATCCTTCTGAGTTTGGCGTCATTTCTTTCTACATAGTTATGGAAACCTTCCGTTCTGCTTGAAGATCCGTGGTTGTCTCGCTGTATGTCATCGCGTGTTGTCCCAAATTGATTGCGTTCTGGGCCGTAGTCCGTCGACGGGGTATATCCAGTTCGGAGGGGCATGCTCATCCTTTGGGACGGCTGGTCATATCAGGCCGAATACCGCGGTGGAGACGTGTGGGTCTTGGTTCCTTCTTGGGTTTCTGGATCCATTCGTTGCGGGAGTCGATGTGGTTTAGAAGTTTCGTGATCCGATCCCACCCTCATCGAGACCACTGTAATTCAAAGTTTGGTAGGTTGCCCCATCTGGTGGGGCTTTTCGCAAGCTCTCTTTTGCATACCGTCCTCATCACCGCTTGCGAGATCGGGTGAGGCGAAGGTAGTCCGAGGAGGGATCAGGGTTTGGAGAGATAGATCGGACTGTTGTCGGGCTCGCTTCGTGAAGCTGGCCCTATATTCAGCGATTTCATTTTTGGCATGTTCCAGGCTGTTTGCGAAGACTCGATGAGCGACCTTTTGATCATGGGTCTTATCGATTAACGATGATACCATTCCCTTGAGTTCGTCTACCTCTTCTCGAATCCTGGCCAGATTGATTGGGGAGATCGGTCTCGGACCGGATCATCGGTAGGTATCGAGTTGCAATTCCAAACCCGCGATCTGGATCAATTGGGAATCGCCGTTTTATCGGAAGCTAAGATTGTCGGTGGGGTCCGCTGGTCCGGAGTCGTACCGACAGATCCTATGTTATTCGTCGGAACGACGATCGCGGCTTCAGATCCAGAGGGAGTTCCCGTGGGATCGGTGGCGGTCATTCTTGATGGGGGGGGTTCTCCGTGTTGGATTGAATGGGATCCATAATCGTGCTTATCCTATATCGGCTTCTTAGCAAGGGCGTTTTTCGTTTATTCTCCTCACAATCAGCGTCAAAATGTGGATCCTAAAATCTACACTAAGTATTTGATAATGATTATGGGTTTAATCTAGGGAAAACAAAAGAAGTGGGCAACGATGCTCTCAGAACACAACGATATAATCGGAAATTAGTTGACAAAAATGGACTTTATTTATAATGGATCGATTACAAAGAGTATTCTTAAGATCAAAATGAAACAACAATGAGATTGAACTAAAGAGGAAATGTGAGAGGCATATGAGGTCGATCTTTGTGTATGTGTAAGCTCTAGGGTTTTCAATGTGTCTTCCTCTCTTGATTCTTCCTCCTTTTATAGCTGTTCCGCTCCTGATTTCTCTCAACGCCTTCCGCAATCTCCGGGTGGTTGGTTTGGCATCGCCGAGCTCGGAACGGGCTGACCGGTTTGGTGACTTCGCATGGGCCTTGGACCATCTGAATCTCTAGCAGAAATTGGGTCCAAAAAATCTCTCTCTACAATCCTCGTCATTCGATACTACAATTGCGAGCTCACCTACTAGTAATACGCCTGATTCTACATGTTCTACAAAGTCATCGACTATGGCATTATATGTTCTACCCGAGCCAACCTCTCCAGAATCTCCTGGACTATTGGAGGTTCTTGGTCGTGGACATCGGTCTAATAACCTTCCGTTTTATTGAAGAATTATGTTACACATGCAACTTCGGCTACTACTAACCCCCCTCATGACTCATCTGCCTCCTCTTCTAGTCTCTCGACACTGTTCCAGGTAAAACTCATTATCCCATTGCTAATTATACATTTGTGTCTATGTTCAACGCACAACATGAGGCCTTTCTTGCTACTATTACATCGGAGTCAGTACCGAAAACATTCAAAGAAGCAGTTTGTAATCCTCATTTTAACAAAGTTATGAAGACAGAGGTTACAAAACTAGAGGAACAACACACATGGGATGTGGTCTCCCTCCTGGCAAGAAAGCAATTGAATGTAAATGGATATACTCTTACAAATACAGAGCGAATGGAACAATGGAACGGCCTAAGGATCGTCTTGTCGCATGTGGCAATCACCAAAAACAAGGTAT